>PVHT021183553.1:4585062-4622323 GCA_004024745.2 Catagonus wagneri
TATCTCTAGGAGCGGTTTTTGTCACTCTCCAGGAAGGTACCCCTAGTGCCCAGCACACCGAACAGTTTTAAAGTCTCCACTAATTCCTGAGTTAAACTGAATTTGTTTAACAGGAAACTGACCCCTCAACTATGGTATCCCTACTATAAATTAGGGATTTAACTACTATTAAATTGATAAATTAATTTTTTAAAGATGTTCACTATTAACTATCTGCAAGATTTGAGGTTTTTTGGGGGGGTTGGTTTGTTTGTTTTGTCTTTTTAGGGTCGCAGCCACATCATATGGAAGTTCCCAGACTAGGGGTCGAAGCGGAACTATAGCCCCCAGCTACACCACAGCCACAGCCACACCAGATCTGAGCCTCATCTGCAACCTACACCACAGCTCACAGCAACTCCAGATCCCTAACCCAATGAGTGAGGCCAAGATCAAACCTGCATCGTCATGGATACTAGCTGGGTTCTTAACCCGCTGAGCCACAATGGGAACTCCAAACTTTGTTTTTACAATGCTATTCTGACTGTCAGAAACGGACACTCACTTGGATCAGCTTGAGCTTGGGGGAGGAGGGGTTCGGGGACATGGCCACTATCTGAGGTACAAAAAGTGAACCATCAGAGAGACAGAAATAATCATAAAAGCCATTGACTGAGTGCTTATACTAAGCCAGGCACCGCACTGAGTGTTGTACGTACAGGTTACCCCACTTCATTATCATCTCTGTTTTGCAGATACTGAAACTGAGGCTCAGAAACACAGACCTAACTAACGTTAACTGCCTACCCAGGAACTCGTATTTTCCCTGTTTATAGATGAAGAAATCACCTCTTGAGAGGTTTAGAGACTTGTTCATGATCACGTGACTCATGCAGGAGAACAGGATGTGAATCAACTGCATTCAAAACCAAAGTTTAGATTCTGAAATACTACTCCATGCTAGCTTTAAGAAACCTTCTAAACCACTCCACACCCACCAGAATAGCTATAATCAAAAAGACATAACTGAGGACATTGAGAACCTGAAACGCTCGCATCTTGCTGGTGGAAATGCAAAGTGGTGCAGTTACTCTGGAAAACAGCCTGGCAGTTTCTCAAAGATCAAGTATAGCGTTACCATGTGACACAGCAAATCCACTCCTAGGTATGTACTCACGAGAAATAAAAAGTTACATCCACACAAAAATACGTATGTGAATGTTCACAGGAGCATTATCCAGAATAGCAAAAAGTGAAAATAACCTGAATGCCCATCAACTGATAAAAATAAAAGGTAACACATCCATAGAATGGATATTATTCAGCAATAAAAAGAAAAGAAATACTGGCACAGGCTACAACACGGATGATTTCTGAACACATCATACGAAGTGAAAGAAGCCAGAAGTACAAGGCACATACCTCATATTATATTTATATGAAATGTCCAGAATCAGCAAATCCATAAAATAGAAAGCAGATCAGTAGTTGTCTAAGGCTGAGAGAAGTGGGAGGAAATGGGGAGTGAATGCTAATGGTTATGGGCTTCTTTTGGGGGTGATGAAAATGTCCTAAAATTGACTGTGGTGATGGTTGTATAACCATGAATACACTAAAAACCACTGAACTGTACACTTTAAATGAGTGAGCTGTATGGTATGGGAATATTAATAAAGTTTTAAGAATTTTACAACTTGAACCTTTTACTAAATTTCTACTAGTCTTCATTGCACAATGGAAAAAAGCCCTTCAGTGCACAAGGCTAAAAATTTTAACTATTTAAAAATTTTTAAATAAACTCTATCTTAACGATAAGGCTAATATCACACAGAATCACACTATTCCTTTTTTTGGGGGGGGGAGGGTCTTTTTAGGGCTGGACCCACGGCACATGGAAGTTCCCAGGCTCCCAGGCTAGGGGTCAAATTGGAGCTGCAGCTGGCAGCCTACGCCAAAACCAGGACAACACCGGATCCGGGTCACATCTTCAACCTGTGCCAGAGCTCACCTCATGGAAACGCGGGACCCTTGAGCCACTGAGCAAGGCAAGGGGTTGAACCCACATCCCTGATGAGCACAAGAGGAGCTCCTCACAGTGTTCTTTAGTCAAATTTCAAAATACTTTAAAATGTGATGTGGGAGTTCCCTTCGTGGCTCAGTGATTAACGAATCCGACTAAGAACCATGAGGTTGCGGGTTCGATCCCTGGCCTTGCTCAGGGGGTTAAGGATCTGGCGTTGCCATGAGCTGTGGTGTGTAGGTTGCAGACGCGGCTCAGATCCCGCGTTGCTGTGGCTGTGGCGAAGGTCGGCAGCTACAGCTCCTGTTAGACCCCTAGCCTGGGAACCTCCATATGCCGCGGGTACGGCTCTACAAAAAGGCAAAAAGACAAAAAAAATGTGCTGTGAATTAATATACCAGTGTATTAGCTCCATTTTCTTTTTCCAGGCTAGCTATGTGGCCCTACAGAATCACTACTGTGCGCTAAGGTAAGGAAATGAAGGAATGCGTTCGCTGGGAAAAGCTGGAACATATGAAAATATCAGACATACACGAAATGCTAAATAAAAGGCCATTTCTATCTACATATGTATGTTAAAAGACTCAGACAAAAGTTAGGACCTCACAAAATAAAGATTTATTTGGCACTTGGTCAGCTCCTCTCCACACGTGTTACCGAGGTCTTGTTTCACAAAGTCTGGTCCGTGGACCAGCAGCGGCAGCATCCCTTGGGAGCTGATAAACGCAGAGTCTATTCAACCGGAATCTGCATTTTAACAAGACCTCAGGGACTGTATCTGCACGTGAAAATTTGAGAAGCACTGTCATAAGATACTTCCTTTTCTTTTCCCATTAAGACAGCTCTTGCTAGCACTGGACTAATATTTCGAAAACTTGACACACATGCAGCTCTGATCCTGGGCCAGAGCCCAGGACATACAGCTTGTCCTCAGTTCCGCTGCCCACTCTTCTGCTCTATTCCAAACTGCAGAGGGGCTGATTCCTGCAGGCTGGGTTTCCCAAGCAGGACAGGGCATGCGGTGAGTGAGTCTCCAGCAGCAGCTGTGACCTCTCAAGGCTCCAGCTGCATCTCCCCCGCCGAGACCCAAAATGGTTCCGGCCTCCAGGGAGCAAGCGGCTCCCCAGGTCTGATATGGTGCCTCCTCCCTTCGACCTCGGCTTCAGGGTGGCAGTGGTTTCCTGCCTGCTGCCTCATCGCAGAGTTGCTTCACTGAGCACTGTTTGCATCCTCAAGTCTTCCTCACCTGTGCGACCCCTACCCTACTCTGAGCTCCCTGTGTTTTAATATTGAAAGTGAGTGGGTCCCTTTTGAACTCCGAATGATACCCCACACCACTGTGCTATTGCTCCAGTGCACCTACACCAGAGGAATTTTCTCAATGGCTTATCTGCTTTAAAAGGGGAAGGGAGGGCAGGAGGGACTGAAATCTACTGCACACACAGTAAACCTCATAGCCCATCAATCTCGAACAACCCAAAAGAAAAAACAGCCTTAAGCTATTTGTACAACAGATGTGACTGTATTCAGAAACTCAAGTCCTCGGGGTGTATTTTTAACACTCTACCCATCACTCCTCCTCAACCAGAACAGCTGGTATAGCAGCTATTGTTTTAGGAGGAGGAAAAAAAAAAAAAACCTCCTAAAGAACAGAATTCTGGACAAACACTGGTGGAATCTCTGAGAAAGCAAATCTTTTTTTTTTTTTTTTTTTGTCTTTTTGCCTTTATGTAGAGCCACACCCACGGCATATGGAGGTTCCCAGGCTAGGGGTCTAACAGGAGCTGTAGCCGCCGGCCTACACCACAGCCACAGCCACAGCAACGTGGGATCCAAGCCGCGTCTGCAACCTACACCACAGCTCACGGCAACGCCGGATCCTTAACCCACTGAGCAAGGCCAGGGATCGAACCCGCAACCTCATGGTTCTTAGTCGGATTCGTTAACCACTGAGCCACAAAGGGAACTCCTGAGAGAGTAAATCTTAATAACAACTGTCAGTCACATGATCTACCCCATCCTGGGCACATACCGTGCCTGTGGACCAAACAACTCCTATCAGTACCATTAGGGCTACCTAGAGATCTTTCTAAAAGCACATCTGACCCAACGCTCTCAGGCTTTGTATAACCCTCTGTGGCTCCCTCTTGCCCAAGGCCAAAAACCCAACTCCAGAGCTATCCTTTCAAAACCCAGCCAATCTGCCTTTCCAGCCTTTTCCTCATTCCTCTCCACCTGACTTCTGCACCTTCTGACCATTCCCAGGTGTGCCTAAACCTGCAGATACAACATTCAACATTCAAACCTGCAGATACCACACTGTCACCTACTTCACCTGGCAAACTCTTCCCCTCAAGATCCCGCCTTACAGGGGACGACCCCTGAGGGGAATTGGACTCTCCTCCGTCCTCTGGGATTCCACAGCACTTTCTAGATAATGCTGTCAGATGCACAGGTGCTCAGGCTGGGAACGCCTAAATGGAGAAACCACCTTCCATCTTGGAATCCTGACCACGGTTGGGAGCCAGACCCACAGTTACTACCCCTGACACACTAACCCTCTGGGCAAGTCACCTGCCCTCTCCACCTCCAATTCCATAAGGAGATGACAGATAACACCCAGCACAATGCGTTATCACCAGTGCGAAATGAGTTAACCCATGTAAAGTGCTGTAAAATTAACCCAAGAAAAATGGCTGGCACATGAGAAGCATTAGAGACTTGCTACGGTTGTAATTAACACTCTGGCTGTTATACCTGGAACAAAGGTGTTCGACACCCACGTGCTGAATAACCGGAGCGCTTCACAACCAATCTGTTTGTAATTTAGGACCAAAGATCACCCCACCAGCGGAATCAGAGGCTGCCAGAAGATAAAGCGAGCAATGGCTCCCACGGTAAAAGTACCGGCTGAACTCACTAGCCCTGGAGGAAAAGCGCACTGCAGCAGGAGGAGAAAGTCTGTGCCAGCTGGATCTGCCCGGGCTGCCCACAGACCCAGCCTGCCCTCAGCCACCTGTCCAACCACCTGCCTGAGGAAGCCGCGTGCTAACGGCGGAGGGCTCACCCCCGGCAAAACCCCAAAGCAGTTTTCAGCAGAAACCGCAATGGGAAAACAAAGGGTGCAACTTTACTCTTGCAGAAAGGAAATGCGTCTTTCGGCCGCTAATACTTCGCGTCTGGAGTTCTCCATGGAGAGAGAGAGGTGCCAAGCGGGTGCGCAGCCAGGACCGGCCCCCTCTCCCCGCTTTCCCGAGGAGGAGAGAGACGGTCACAGAACTACATCCCTGCCTTTTCCCCGCGCGAAAACCCACCGGACGGGAGGGGAGGGGAGGGAAGAGAAGAGCCCCACACCCGGGTCCAATTGAATTTCTCAGGGGACCACAGGTGAAGGCAGGGCACCCGGCGGGAAACAGCCTCATCAGAGCTCACAAATGTGCAGAACCCGGGTCGGGGAGCGCTCGCCGGGGGGGCGCAGCCAGGAGCCCCCATTCTGGTGCGCTCGGCCCCCAGCCTGTAGGCCTGTCCCCCCGGCCCTCGCGGCCCACCCGGCCGAGCGCCCAGCCAGCCCGGCCCCGCGCGGCGCCCACCTGCGCCCCGGCCCGGGGTCCCCGCCGCCGCCGCCCCGCCGGGGGGCGCGCTCAGCCCGGGCGCCCGGCCCGTTACCCCGCGAAGCGCGCTCCGTCCCGGCAGCGGCGCCCGACGGGACCCTAGGCTGGGCCGGGCCGGGCCTGGGCGGCTGCTCCGGCCGGACTGCGGGCCTCACGGGGCTGCCGCGGCGTGAGGGGCGCGCGCCCGGGCCGCCGCCGCGAACTCACCTTCTGGCGGATCTGGCCCGACGTGGACACCTTGCGGATGAGCTTCTGCGGGGAGCCGGGCTCCGCCTCGGGCTCGCTGTCCGACGACTCCTCGGGCGGCGGCGGCGGAGGCGGCTGCGGCGGACCCGGCAGAGGGGCGCCCGCCGCCGCCGCCATGCTGCCGGGCCAGCGCGCGCACAGCGGGCGGGGGCGGGGGCCAGGGAGTGGGCGGGGCCTGGAGGGGCGGGGCCGGGACCACGGTCTCCCGCTCCGCCCCTCCGCGCCCCCTGCCGGCCGCGCGCGCGGCCAGAGTTGGCCCCGCGCCCGGGGCTCTTCGCTCCCTCCGGTGGTGGCGGGGCACCTGGCTTCAGTCTTTGTCGTCTTCCTGGGACACAGTTTGTGTTTTCTTTCTGTGGTTTTTTTAATCTTTAATTTCCCCTTCAAGAATATGTGACCCCCAGGCGGTCCGGGACCGTGTCCTTGCCCGGCATTGTGTCTCCAGCATCTAAACAGCGTTCTGGCGTTTGGTACTTGGTTGCGCGATAAGCAGTTTGGGTGGATGAATGCGTGAGTGCACGAAAGAAAGTTCTTGGGACAGGCCTCTGGGATGCCGGAACGAGGATGCACGATTCCATCTGAGAAGGCTTCCAGGAGAAAAAGATGTTTAATGAGAGAAAATGCGAGCAGGATTTATCCCTAACCGGGGAAGCCTGTTCTAGGCCAAGAGACGAGATTGTGCAAAGGCCTGGAGGCAAGAAAGAACACGTCTCTGGAAAAAAGGGAAACTGTAGCCTAAAGAAAGGATAATACTTGAAGAGGTGAGCCTGGGGATGGGGGGGTCAGAGTGGGCTTTGCAAAGCCGATAAGGTGTTTGGTCTTTTAGGCTGAGTCCTGAGAGCAACAGGAAGCCCTTAAGGAATCTTAACCCTGGGCGGGGCCAGGTCGCAAAGCTGAGGCCTGGGATCCAGGCTTTGAAGTAATCAGGGCAGGTGCCTGCCCCGGATTATTGGGAAGGGCTGCAAAGATTGGGAAGCGCTGCAAAGATAGAGAAGTGGGGAGGGGAGTGATGGCTAGGCGGCCGAGGCCAGGCCGGGGCAATTTGAGATAAGCCCCTCCTTCCCAACTAAGACAGCTGGCGGGTGAGTGGGTGGAGCCCTGGCCAGGAGGAGGAGGAGCCCAGTTGGAGGTGAGATCCCCCGCGTTTTGGCTGCCCCTTTGAGACATCCAGGTGGAGAAACGTTTGGTGCCAGCGCTGCCCAGTGCCTTAGCCATTGGCCACATGCGCTACTTCAATTTCAATTAATTAAGATTAAATTTTCAGTTCCTCCATCACACTAGCCACAGTTCAACTGCTCAATAGCTGCGTGTGATTTAGCAGCTACCACACCAGACAGCACAAATATCAAATATTTCCATCGCTGCAGAAAGTTCTGCAACTCAGGAGCATAGCGATGACTCCCACATCCTAACTACTGGGCACACACCAGACACTTGACCAGTCCCCACGCAAGTCCCCCCAGAGCAAGCTCGGCGGTTTCATTCTAGTGGTGGGACTCTGCAATTTGAGTCTCGGAAACCTCTCCCAAGGAATGCAGGAGAGGCAGAATTTGAACTTGGACCATGTGATCTCCAAGTCCTTGACACTTCAGGGGAAGGCCTCCCAGGAAGCAGAGAGAAACCTATAGGAAGAAAGAAGAGAGAAGGGTCTTGTTGTGGGCTGACCTGTGTCTCCCCAACACACACGTCTTGAAATCCTAACCCTCTAGTTGCTCAGAATGTGGGCATATTTGGAGACAGGGTCTGCAAGGAGGTCACCAAGCTAAAATGGGGCCATTAGGATGAACTCTAATCGCATACAGCTGGTGTCCTCATAAGAAGAAATTCGGATGCAGGCAGGCTCAGAGGCAAGACCGTGTGAAGATGCACAGAGAAGCCGTCTACAAGCCAAGGAGAGAGAACTCAGAAATCAGACCCTGGAGTTCCCATCGTGGCTCGGTGGTTAAGGAACCCGGCTAGTATTCCTGAGGGCACGGGTTCAGTCCCTGGCCTCGCTCAGTGGGTTAAGGATCCGGTGTTGCCGTGAGCTGTGGTGTAGTTCACAGATGTAGCTCAGATCCAGTGTTGCTGTGGCTGTGGTGTAGTTCGCAAATGTAGCTCAGATCCAGTGTTGCTGTGGCTGTGGTGTAGGCCCAGCAGCTACATCTCGGATTTGACCCCTAGCCTGGGTGCTTCCACATGCCACAGTTGCCGCCCTCAAAAGACAAAAAAAAAAAAAAAAAGGTAGAAAGAAATCGGACCCTGCCCACACCTTCATCTCAGACTTCTGGCCTCCAGCATCGTGAGAAAATCAATTTCTGTTGCTGAAGCTCGCAGGTGTGTGGTATTTTGTCGTGACAGCATGAACAGGCTAATAAGGTCCCCGAGGGGAGGGTATCTTGCATTTCCACAGAGACTGGTGGTTTTTGTATCAGTCAATTTTAAATACAGTGTGATATCGAAGTGCAGAAACCTAGGCATGTGGGGGTGGGGGAGGAGATGTACGGCGTCGGGGGGAGAAAGAGTTAACTGTCTGGGAAATCAGGGAAGGTTTTTCAAAGGAGCAGTGACCCTGGCAGGGTTGGGAGCTTTGAATAGAAAGGCTAGGAGATGGAGAGAATTTTCCAGGAAGACATGAAAAGGCAGGAGGCTAGGCAAGTTGGGAGGATGACAAGGGGTTTTGATTGGCCGGTGAGCCAGTGGTGAAGTTGTGGGGAGGCCGGCAGAGGAGCAGCTGCACCAGGACCCAGAGCAGCCTCCATCCCCTCAGGAGCAAGGCCTTTATCCCCTGGGTGCCGGGGGCCACTGGAGGGCTTTTAAAAGGCAGAGGAACTAATGTATCCGGGCAGAGAGTGATCCAGAGAAAAGACTAGAAACAGAAGAGGGCATTAAAAAGTGGTTTAGCAATCCAGCCAATGCTGATTTGGGCCAGAATCGAGGAGGCAGTTCTAGAGATGGAGAGAGGAGGTGACAGACAGGAGACACAGCAGAGGGCAGAAAAGGGACCAGCTGCTCCTGGTCAGGAGATGAGGGAGCAGGAAGAGCCAGGGTGCCTCCCAGATGCAGGACTTTCGGGGGAGGATGCCGCTGAGCGCAGATGAAGAAGGTGAACTTCCTTGGGAGCAAACTGAACTTGAAGCGCCTGGGTATGCTGTTACCCACACCTGTTAGATGCTCAGGGGACACCTGGGCTCCAGAATCCATAATTTTAGAGGTGAAAAGCCAAGGCCATGAACATAAACACGAGGGAGAGTGAAGAGGCAGAAGCTAGGCCTGGATAAGAATCCACCTGCAATTATGAGAAAGTGCTAGAAATTGTCACAGCCAAGGAAATGTGACAAGTAGATGTCACGTGGGATCTTGGAACAGAGAAAGGACTTTAGGTAAAAACTAAGGAAACCTGGGCGTTCTCTAGGAGCCCAGCAGGTTAAGGGTCTGATGTTGTCCCTGCTGCGGTGTGGGTTCGATCCCTAGCCTGGGAACCTCCCCCATGCTGTGCGCCCGGCCAAAAAGAAATCACAAATGGCAAAAACCCAAACAAAACAACAAACCTAAGGAAATCTGAAAAAGAATGGGCTTTAGTTTAATAATAACATGTCCATACCGATTCAGGGTGGCAAAGGCCCCATCCTACTACAAGGTGTTAATAATTTAGGAGAAACCGGGTGTGGGAGAACTCGCTGTACTTTGCAACTTTTCTATAAATCTGAAACCAGTTGAAAATTTAAAAGTTTTTTCCTTTTTTTTTTTTTAAAGAGCATTAGGCTTAGTTAAGAACACTATTATGTTCTTAAATCAGAGGAACATAACTGACATATTTGCTCTGCTGAGTGAAGAAGCTTTTGTGTTCCCCGGTGGCTGCCAGCGCTGTTCCCTTGGAGATGTGCCCTGAGGTGGCACGTTCACCCGGTCGCCTCCTCACCCAGTGAGTCACCCTGTGAATCATCCATCACAATAAGCTGCTCCCCGAGTTCACCCCCCCTTAAGGGCATATCAAAGTGGCAATAATAACAGCCTTCACATCCAACCTAATCTTTTCTCCTCGACCCGTCAGTGTGGAAGTGCACCTCCTGTCAAAAAGAACCGCTTCATGGTCAGCTAGATAAACGATGCACGTGAACACATGGGAATAATCTTATGTTAGCACCAACTATACTTAGGACTGACATCTGGAGCAGGACCCTTCTCTGCTGTGTGTGACATGGAGTTTTCCTGGCCTCCAGGCACGGTGTCAGCCAAATACGCCCACCTCTGGTCCCCCAAGGCCAGAACCCAAGGATCAGTAAACTAAACCCTTTGGGCTCTAATATTAGACTGGGAGGCAGGCGGTGAAAAATGTTAATGGAATAGGAAAACAGACACTCTGAAAAGAAGTTATCTACACTCGAAAAAATTGTAGAGAATTACACACACACACACGCGTACAAGTACAACGGGGGAAATTGAATAAGATGGGGGGATTAAATGAATGTCAACACGCCGGTTGTAGTATCATCTAGAGTTTTGATCTTTTTTTCTTTCCTTTTTTTTTTTTTTTTTGGTTTTTAGAGCCACACCTGCAGCATATGGAAGTTCTCAGGCTAGGGATCGAATCGGAGCTACAGCTGCTGGCCTGCATCACAGCCACAGCAACGAGGGATCTGAGCCGCATCTGCAACCTACACCAAAACTCACGGCAATGCCGGGTCACCGACCCACTGAGGCCAGGGATCAAACCTGGATCCTCATGGATACTGGTCAGATTCGTTTCTGTTGCGCCACAACAGGAACTCCTCAATAATATCTTCAACTTAAAAAAAAAAAGCTTCAGAGCAGCCACTGGTGAATCATAAATGCTAATCTCCCCTTCACACTCCCCCCAAATCTCATGCACATACTCAGCATCCGAAGTTGAGCAAAGCTCTGGTTATAGACTCAGGGAAACAAAAATTCGAGTCTTAATTCTGACTCTCACTAGCTGTGTGACCTTGGGTAAGGTACCTAACCTCTCTGAACTACCCTTTTCTCATATAACAAATGGGAACAAGACCGGCTTACGAGCGTGGTTAGAATGATCAGCTGTAATTGTGAAGTGCCTAGCACAAGGCAGGTGCGCAGTAAATAGAGATCCCTATTTCTCCAGCCCTTTGCTTGCAGAACGTTACAGAAAGCCGTCACTTTCCCCACGCAGCACCCTCGGCTCCTTACACCCCGTTTCTTCCACTGCACCTACCTAGGAAATCCTGGGCCGCACACGCAACCTGCACACGGGCCTCCTGCCTTCAGACGCCAGGGGTCTGCACGCCAAGCAGATGCAAGGCCTCTCTCAGGCCCAGGGGAGGCGGGCCTCCACGTCCTACTGGAGGCAGCCAGCTACCCACTTCCTGTTCCCACCTCCACACCTCGTGGGGGTGGCCAGCTGCAGGTCGTAAACTAGCCAGCCCTCGAAAGTCTGCGAGTCAGTCGTTTTGGAATCGAAATAACCTGGAGGGCCCAGGCTGTGCTGGCCTCTGGCTTCCAGGGACTGGCCTTCCAGCGTTTCTCTCTGCTCTCACACCCACTGGATTTGAAAGATCAGGCCTGTTACCGCCCACCCTGACCTAGGATATCCTGGGCTCCGGCAATGCAGCCAACCAGGCCCCCTCGCGCTTGCCCGTGGTCCCTGGCGGGAGCCAACCACAGCTGGCCTGTGGGCTTTCAGGGCGGGAGGGCAGCAGAGAGGGGCGTGGGCTGGAGTGGAAGCCTGCTGTTCCCTCAGCACAGGAGAGAAAAACCAAGGAGAAGTTGTGTCTGACTCTGCAAACCCACAGACCAAAGGCCTAGCTTTCTGCCCCCCTTTTTTTTTTCCTTTTTAGGGTCACACCTGCCGGCATAGGACAGTTCCCAGGCTAGGAGTCGAATCAGAGCTGCAGCTGCCCGCCTATACCATGGCCAGAGTATCTCAGTATCCGAGCTGCATCTGCAGCCTACGCGACAACCACAGCAACACCAGATCCTTAATCCACTGAGTGAGGCCAGGGATCGAACCTGCGTCCTCAGAGAGACATCACTGAGCCACAAGAGAAATTCCTACTATTAATTTTATTATTATTGTTGTTCCTTCTCCAGAAGTGAATTCTCATCCCTGTTAATATCAGAAGGCCTCAAATTCGACAATCAAGTTCAAATCCAGGTTTGCGTGCGTGGGATCCTGTCCGAGCTTCCCCAGGGGAGCTTCTGGTCTAAAGCCCTGTGCCCAGGGCACAGAGCAGACTGGAATCCTGCTGAACAAACCCAGATGTGGGAGCCTTGGTGTGCACGGAACCCACGCTGCGTCCAGCTCTCCGCCACTGCTCTTGGCCCTGGAGACCTGACTCCAAGTGTCCAGCCCACACAGCACCCCTCCCATTCATCCTCGTACCGCCTGGGAGCGGGTTAAACCGTGCGGAATTCTCCAAACCCCTTTATCCTATTCCCTGGAAGCTCGGACCTGAACCTACACATCCTCCAAGCCCCTCCGTGGCCGCCAAGAGAGCGGGTCAGTCTTTCTGCCACCGTCAGCGGGCCCCCAGGCGGGGCTACCACGGGCCAAGGAGGGGACTCTGTGAAGGACAGGGCCCTGTCAGCACGTCTGTCATGCCTCCCCCTTCTTCGGCTCCGCCTTCCTTCTGGATGCGAGCATCCCCCCGCCCCAGCTCACCCCCCTGCTTAGAGGCGCAGTCTCAGTGAAGACAGTGTAACGGAGAGGCCTGTCCAGCTCACATTGACCAACTCTTCTGGCCACTCATTCATAGGGCTGGGCTCTGCCATCACTGGCTGTGGGGCATCAGTCCCGAAGCTGGGGCAGTCCACTGCCCTGCTGATCTCAGGAGGCCCTTTGGGTGCCCTGGAGCTAGGTTTGCTCATGTCATCAGTCACCTTGCCCCCACCACCACCGGTTACCAGGGCAACAGCTTACCCCGGTCCCTGGTGTGCCAGGTGAGCACACTGATTTCAAGATGCCTTCTGGCCTTGACCGGCCACCACCGAGCCTCCCTTCTGGGATGCTGCCCTGCCCCCACCCCAGACTCAGGGGCCCCCAAGGCTGCAGCTTCCCCGTGGGTGATGTCACTCAGCCTCCCCAGCAAGTCAGCCTGACTCACCACCAGGGCATAACAGACAGACTTTATTTCTGCGAGAAGACCCACACTCTGGTATTTAGCACAACTAAAGGGCTAACGGTGGAGCGTTGCTACCGTGCTGCTAAGGAGCCCGCGGCCCGTGCCCTGGGCCGCCCTCTTCACTCATCAACCGCTGCCTCCTTGTCTGTCTTCTCTTCCTTAAGTTCTCCTGCATCTTTCAGATTTTGGCGAGCAAACTCCTCAAAAACAAAATTTTCATCCTGAAAACTAAAATAAAAAACAAAGGACATTTTGATCATGGCATGTTCTTTGAAGCTTGCAGGGAGATCTGGAGGCAGACAGGATCCTTGATCTTCCTCCTGCAACGGGAGCGGATCAAGGTTTTTCTGCATGATGGGGCATCAGTCGATGCCTTCCTCCTCATTGCTTTCCATGGAAAAATCTCTTTAACAAAGGCAAATGAGAGAAAACGGGGGCACCCACGAGCAGAACTATGTGATGCCCAGAATATAACCGTGTGTGTGTGTGTGCGTGCGCGCGCGTGCAGAGTGGCGGGTGTGGTATGTTTGTGTTGGTGTGCACGCGTGTGTACATGCCCTAGAACTAGGGAGCAGAGGGAAAACCAGGGCCTGAGCCAGTCCCGAGAGCACGGGCTATGTATGGAAACACCCACAAAGAGGTCTGTACTTGTTTCGTGCAGGTCTCAGCCTATCAATAACCAATGTTACGATAAACTGGCCCCTGTGGTTCTTATAATGATTGCAAGACGCCCTTCAACAATAACCATCCGGAAACTTTGAGAAAATGCAGGTTTATTACTCACAGGACCTGGAAATTACACAGCACACCTGGGGCCGCACAGCGAGGTCGTGGATAAAAGAGAGGGAGAGAGAACGTGCGGGCGGGGGCCTAGGGTTTCGAGGGCTCACTCTGTTGGTGAATTTAAACAGGGGACTGGGAATTGAAAGTGCAGCAAGAGTAAAAACAAGTGACTCCAGAGATCTGCTACTGAAATCAACCAAGATCTCTAAAACAGAGGCGCCTCAGTCAGGGGAGAAGGCCCGGCTCTGATCTAGTCCTCGGCAATCAAATCTCAAGTCAGGAACTTGCATTACAAAAAAGAAAAAAGAATATAAATAAAAAATATTAAAGAAAAAAGAAACAACTGTCAGGGCTCACGCTACAGCTGCGGTGGAGGAAGTCACAGAGCAGGGGTAACGGGGCAGTCCTTACCTGTCCATGGCCTCTGCTGGCAGGGAAGAAAGGAGAGAGAGGCGTTAGCGTGTCCTGGCTGCCTGGAAATTCTCTCTTCCCTCTTTACGTGACTTTACAGTTGGAGGGATAAAAGGCCTAGATATACGCGTTTTATGAGAATTGCATGTAATTCCTGCTTCTTTGCCATTTCCCACTCTGAGGGCCATTTCTTCCCACATTTTTGGGGGGGGGGATTTAGGGCAGCACTCATGACATATGGAAGTTCCCAGGCTAGCAGTCGAATCAAAACTGCAGCTGCCGGCCTACGCCACGGCCACTGCAACGCAAGCTCCGAGCTGTGTCTGCAGTCTACACCACAGCTCAGGGCAACACCAGATCCTTAACCCACTGAGCGAGGCCAGGGATCGAACCCGCATCCTCATGGATACCAGTTGGGCTCATTACCGGTGAGCCACAGAGGGTACTTCCTGAATTTTTAACCATCCACTTCCTTTAAAAGGTGCAGCCACCACCTTCACCTGGCAAATGAACAAGCCACAAGCTCACCTCACAGCCACATCAGCCTTAACCCTTAACCCTCTGAAGCTGTGCTTCTCTTTTCAAAGCATTTCTCCCTACAATGTCTTCCTGACCCTGTTGAGGTCAGAGTCCCCAGGAACTGTCACGACCCACACTCCAGGCTCATTTTCCACATCTGGCTCTCTAGGAGTGAGTCCTGGGACTTGACCTTGAACCAGCACCCTAGCGGCTGGGGTAGGCACCAAAGCTTGAAAGCCACCCTCTGGCTCTTCAGCGAGATTTCTCTGTTAACACATTGATCTTTTGGAAGGGGTTGGGTTGGGTTATATTTTCATGTTTATTTTGCAGACCCAGAATAATTGCTAATTATTTGAGGCTTAAAAAAATTTTTTTTTGTCTTTTTAGGGCCGCACCTGCAGCATAAGGAAGTTCCCAGGCTAGGCCACAGCCACACCACATCCCAGTCGCACTGCAACCTACACCACAGCTTAGGGCAATGCCGGATTCTTAACTCGCTGAGGGTTAATGGTAGAGCCCTGTCCTGATGGATACTAGTCAGGTTGGTTACCGCTGAGCCACAACAGGAACTCCATTTTTTTTTTTTTAGCTTTCTTCTGCCCACCCAGTAAAGTGCTGGTGTATACACACACACACATGTGCGCGCGCGCACACACACACACACACACCCATGGGGAACCACAAAGAGCTAAGTGAGCCTACACAACTCCAGAGGGTTTGGGGAGCTCTGTGGTGGGTGAGTCACTGCCCAGCTCGGGGGAGGGAGGGGTCTCTGTGGGCCCCTAACCCCCAGGGACCCACGGAGAGGCTGACCTAGCCAAACAAGCCTGGGAAAGGACCACCCTGGACCCCCAAGGAGCCAAGCATAAAATTATACTAACTGGGAGAGTCAGCCTTGAAGAGAATCAAATCAGCACCTGCATCTGTGGAGATGTTCTTGACAGGGGACAATAAGAGCATGGTAGCACTTCTCCAGCACCTATTACGCATAGACTCCCAGGCCCCCGGCCTGGCAGAAATTCTTAACTCCAACTTACGCTGTCTCCGGAGCTCCTGTCGTGGCTCAGCAGAAATGAACCTGACTAGTATCCGTGAGGACATAGGTTCGATCCCTGGCCTCGTTCAGTGGGTTAAGGACCCGGCATTGCCGTGAGCTGTGGTGTAGGTCGCAGACGTGGCTCGGATCTGGCGTAGCTGTGGCTGTGGTGTAGGCCGGCAGCTACAGCTCTGATTTAGCCCCTAGCCTGGGAACCTCCATATGCCTCGGGCGCGGCCCTAAAAAAACAAACAAACAAACAATCAAAAAAACCCTTATACTCTCTCCGCTTAAGAGTCTAGACTCAGTCTAGTCTACCAGTCTAGACTCAGGGAGCACGGAGCAAGGCAAGTAAGAGGTAAGCATGCATCTGTGAATAAAACTTGGTGATTCACAAATCTCTGGAAATAATAATTTTGAGGCCATGGAATGATATGTCCTTATATGTCCTTTCTCCCTGAAATATCGCAGTATGAAAGATCATTGTTTTAGTCTTGTCTTTTTTTTTTTTTCCTGGCTGTACTTGTGGCATATGGAAGTTCCCAGGCCATGGACTGAACCCACACTGCTGCTGCAGAGACAAAGCTAGATCCTTAATCTGATGCACCAGAGTGGGAACTCCTAGTGTTTTGTTGGCTGTGCCTGTGACATGCAGAAGTTCCCAGGGCCAGGGATCAAACCGGTGCCACAGCAGCAGCGCAAGCCACAACAGTGACAACACCAGATCCTTAACCCACTGAGCCACCAGGGAATTCCTCGTTGTTTTAGTCTTGATGTCCGGATATGTTCAGTATAAGGCCATAATGACTAGAACACGAAAATGTCATACCCAGAACAGGAATCACTCCACCTTCCCCAAGTGAAGTCATGAAGTCTGTTCACAGCGCCAGAAAACAATCTGACATAAACTATGACATCTCCTCAGGTCAGAGTTTTAAAATAGCCTTTTAAAATGTCCTTGAAAGGGACCAGAATGCAACTCAATCTCACAGAGTTAAAAATAGTGTTTTAACAATACAAACATAAACGAATTAAAAAAAATATGGGTTAGACTGCATTTTTCCCCGAGGGAAGGTTTTGGCAAAGCACACTGACGATTTGAATCCAAAAGATTTGGAAGAGCTACTTTGAGACAAAATACTTTTGAGACAAAGCCAAAATGAATATGGGGGCTTGTTCTAATGTTTAAATGCCATTTCATTATCAATACAGAAAAGATCTTTATAGGAGTTCCCATTGTGGTGCAGTATAAATGAATCCGACTAGGATCCATGAGGTTGCGGGTTTGATCCCCAGCCTCGCTCAGTGGGTTAAGGATCCAGTGTTGACATGAGCTGTGGTGTAGGTCACAGACGTAGCTCGGATCCCGTGTTACAGTGGCTATGGCACAGGCCGGCAGCTGTAGCTCTGAGATTCAACCCCTAGCCTGGGAACTTCCATATGCCATGAGTGTGGCCCGAAAGAGCCAAAAAAAAAAAAAAAAAAACTTTATAGAAAATAAGAAAAAGAAAACCTGCTTGTTGACACCACTTTTACTTTAAAAAATATATATATATATTTTTTGGGGGGGGGCGCTGCACTCACAGCATATGGAGATTCCCAGGATAGGGGTCTAATCAGAGCTACAGCTGCCTGCCTACGTCACAGCCACAGCAACACCAGATCCAAGTCACGTTTGCGACCTACACCACTGCTCATCATGGCAATTTTGGATCCTTTACTCACTGAGCGAGCCCAGGGATCGAACCCACAACCTCATGGTTCCTAGTCAGATTTGTTTCTGCTGCACCATGATGGGAACTCCAAAATATTCTTAATTACTGTAGCCATGGAGGGTTCTCATCCAGACAGGTTTATTGTTCTTTCCTGCCAGTGAAGCCACATTAGCCCACAGTGGGGAACTTGTCCTCAGAATCTCCAAGGTTACACCTAAATTACTTTTGCTGCTTCATTTATCGGTTTCAAAAAGCTGTACTGAGATCAAATTCACATACCACACAATTCACGTATTACACATACAGTCCCATGGTTTGTACTTTGCTCCCGGAACTGCACAACCATTGCTTTATTTATTTACTTATTTATTTTGCTTTTTTTAGGGCCGCGCATGCAGCATATGGAAGTTCCCAGGCTAGGGGTCGAATCAGAGCTGCAGGTACCAGCCTACACCACAGCTATAGCAACGTAGGATCCAAGCCACGTCTGTGGCCTACACCACAACTCACGGCAACACCAGATCCTTAACCCACTGAGCAAGGCCGGGGGTCAAACCTGCAGCCTCATGGATTCTAGTCAGTTCACAACCCACTGAGCCACAATGGGAACTCTAGCTTCATTTACTTTTAACATCCATGCAAGAGCAAATAGGTTTGATAATTCAAAGGAGCCGAGGTATTATGTACCCAGTAGGTACATAATACCCAGCCGAGGTATTATGTACCCTTTTCTAGGATTTTCTGTATTCTCATCATAATTGCCACTGTCAGAAATACTCTTCTGAATGCCTGTTAATGTTTACAAATGAAATGCAAAAGCCTCTCAGGCTGTCAAATTCAATTTTCACCCAAATTTTCTTTAAATCTCAATCCAGGTCTGTTCACGGCAAAGCTTCTGCTTTTAAATCATTCTTGATAAAACCTGGTGAAAGATAAAGAAAAAAAACACAAAAACATAGAAAAAAAAGAAAAAAATGTGGAGTTCCCATTGTGGCGCAGCAGAAACGAATCCGACTAGGAACCATGAGGTTGCAGGTTCGATCCCTGGCCTTGCTCAGCGGGTTAACGATCCGGCGTTGCCGTGAGCTGTGGTGTAGGTTGCAGACACGGCTCGGATCCTGTGTTGCTGTGGCTGTGGTGTAGGCCGGCAGCTACAGCTCCTGTTAGACCCCTAGCCTGGGAACCTCTACATGCCGCTGGTGTGGCCCTAAAAGGAGAAAAGACAAAAAAAAAAAAAGATAAAACCTGATGAGACAGTCTGCATTCAAGCAGGGCTGTTCCGTCCTGCACACCTCACCTGGCCTGTGACCTAGAACCTGGTCCTGGTCCTGGGCGGGCCCAGGCACTAGAAGGTGGCTGGAATGCTCAGAGGTGGGGTCAGGGAAGACTAGCAGCGACTAGATACTAAATCTGCGCGCGGGCAAGGACGAGAGGAAGCCAAGACGGTATGAGACTGACCTGGGTCCTCAGGCTGGGGGTGCATGAGGCGGAACGGCACCTCAGTGGCCACTTCGCTAGACAAAGAGAACGCAGAGCGGTGAGAACACAGTTGTAGGTCACACGGCCAAGAGCCGTGTCTGCAGATCTTCTCGAAAGCTCCCCAGGCCCCAGCTGAAAGGCGCTCAGTAAGGTTCAAAACACAACAAATCAGAAACCAGGAAGTGGTCAAGAGGGAATGTTAAGTGTATTCCCTGGACTGTGGTCCAGAGACTCCACTGGCACAAGATAGAGGCAAATGGGATTTTTTTCCATCCCCCTTCCTCCCGGGTATTGGTTTCAGTGAGGCGATATTGTGGGTAGAGGAAAGATGAAATCCCTGAGAAAGGACAGTCTTGAAAAATATCCTTGGCAAAAATGTAACAATGTTTTAGTGTTATATCTGTGCGGGGCCGGCATGTTGGGGCCGGGCACCCAGACCTGCTGAGAGCAGGACAGGGAGGAGCAGAGTCCAGCAGATTCCAGCAGCTAAAGGGCTTCTCGGGGACTCACACAGAAAGGAAGGCGAAGAGCCAGGAAGGGGCAGAAAGAAAATCTGGCCGCAGGAAGGAGGGGAAGGGAAGTGGAGAAGAAGGGTCACTCCTTGCTCCACCCAGGACCCACCGCCTCCCACCCCGGGCTTACTGCTTTGGTCAAAGCGCCTGTGTGGCTAAGGTGCTCTTGGTGGACCCACATGCCGATGGGGGCTTGGAGAGAAGGCGCACCTTGAGTCCCACGTGGCAGGTGATGCAAGTGTTGGTGAAGGAATGTGTAAGGTCAGTGCCTGCCTCAGACGTGTCTTCCCTGCCGCCTCTTTGTGCCTGATTTTAAAGGCCGCTATCGCTATTCACAATGGCCCAAAGGAGGAAACAACTCAAGTGTCTACCAGCTGCTAAGTGGTATTTTTCATTCATGAAAAAGGAATGAAGCGCGGACACAGGCTACAACGTGAACTCGCAAACAGGTCACAAAAGGACACATGTTGTCTGCTTCCACTGATATAAAATATCCAGATTAGGCAAATCTACAGAGCTAGAAAGCAGATCAGTGGTTGCCAGGGACTGAGGGACTGAGAAAATAGGAGAGATGGCTTAATAGGTCCAACATTTCCTTTGGAGGTGAGAAAAACGTAGAGGAGCCGAGAGTGGTGAGAGTGGCAGTGACCCAGCGCTGTGTATGCCCTGGATGCCAGGGAACTGCACACTTTCAGATGGTTAAAATGGTAAACTTCCCATCATGTACAATTGCGTGCACGCGCGCACACACACACACGCACACACACACACACGCAGCAGCTGCATGGGGTGTGCCAATTTTCCGAGTGTGTGTATATGTGTGTCCTTACCCAGATACAGGCTCAGCTACTGTCTCAAAGAAACACCCCCAGCTTCATACATAGCAGCCGAGGTTTGGGGGTGCATTTGAAAGGCAGGAGGCAAGTCCCCTAACACCCCTGAACGTGGCTGCCAGGAAACCTGATTTCACTGTCACTGTTTGGAACCCCAGATTTTCCCCTTTTATATCCTGGAACCAAGCAGAGAAGGAAGGTGACAAGGCTTACCTGGAGGTGAGCTCTCCCAGAAGGCTAGGAAACACAAAAGCAAACAGGGCTGTGGTGACTGTCCATGGGGGCAAGACATCCTTACTTCCCACTACTCGGAGGCAGGACACGTCCCCGCCGTGTCCCTCGCTCACAACTGGCAGGATCTTTGCACACACACACCCTTTTTTTTTTGCTTTTTAATGCCACACCCATGGCATGTGGAGGTTCCCAGGCTAGGGGTCTAATCGGAGCTACAGCTGCCGGCCTACAGCACAGCCACAACAACGCCAGATCCGAGCTGCATCTGTGACCTACACCACAGCTCACGGCAACGCCGGATCCTTAACCCACTGAGCGAGGCCAGGGATCAAACCTGCAACCTCATGGATACTAGTCGGGTTTGTTAACTTCTGAGCCACAACGGGAACTCCCATTCTTTCCTGAAGTACAATCAAGCACTAGCCTGACTTTCCCTGGGTGCCTATCAGCTTCCACACGTGAGCACGTGCACACCCATTTTTGCCAAGTGGCACCAATAGCGCTCCTATTTCGGGGTCTGCTTTTCTACATTTTTCCCTGATGCTACACGAGACAGACTGTGAAACTAGATAAACAGAGTCTCCCTAAACTCTCCTTAGTGATGAGTAGAATTTGTGGGCCTTTGCTGCCTCCTGTCTCCCGATTATTCAGGAAAGCGAGGATGCAGACCGCCGACGGCCAGGACAGAGCAGACACTCACCCTGACACCGTGAGCTGCACCTTGATCTGGTAAGACACCAGGATGCCCATGACCGTCTTGTCTATGCCTTCCTTTATGCTGCTCAAAGAGAAGAAAAACACAAGAATGCAGGCGCAGGAAGCAAAGGCTGAACGAACCCCCCACCACCTCCCTGCTCTCGGGGGGGCACAGTCTCGAGGAGACTGGGTCACTGGGCTCTGCTGTGTCCTGACTGTCTGGGGCGCTGGAAGGCAGCCCTGATGCCTGGCGGACAAGGGGCTCTGGATGAGGGGTGGGCTTTGCTCTGCCGCTAACTGACCCCGTGGCCTTGGCTGAGCCTCTCATTCCGGTGAAACCTCAGTTTCCTTATCCGTGAAATGGGTAGAAATTCACTTTCTTCACAAAAGCACGGAGAGAGTGACGTGTTTATAAAATGCTCCATGAACCACAAAGCATCTTCTTTGTGAACGCAAGGCGCCATTGTTGACGCTGTGAGGCCTGCATCCTTGAGAGTGCAGACCTGGGTCTCTCTTTCCCAGAGCTTCACAGACGTGCTTTAGAATCTAACACATCGACACGGCACCCTCGGAAAATCCTGTCACTCCCATGACCTGCTTCCCGCCTGGTGTCTGCTGACCCCACAGTTCGTCGCAGAACTACGGGGTCCACGGAGGGCAAACGCCACAGCTCTTCCCAGTGGCACTGCCTGGAGGTGATCCCTGGCTGTGGACCACATGGAAGGCAGGGAGGGGAGTGGGCAGAAAGGTGGGGAGGGCAGTGAAGGGCCTCAAGCCTGGGAGACAGCTCCGCAGGGCTCATCAGCAGACATGCTGCCGGGAAAGGAAACCTGGGAGCATGGCAAGGCTCGGTGGGGGAGTTTGTCTTAGAAGCCTTTAGAAGCTTCCCTCTATTCTTACCGGATCTGCTGGCTTGATTCAGGCCGTGGCTCTTTGAGTCAGGTCAGCAGATCAGTGCTTATTTTCACTTAGACTGAACTGATGGCAGACCTCCTGACCTTCCGTGAGGTTCTATACCTTTCCTGATGGAGATGGACAAGTGACCTTTCCAGCCTCTGGGTAGCCAGCTGCGCCACTCACTTCAGGCTTAGGGCGCTACACTTGCTAATGATATTTTTAAAGGAAGTAGCTGACATTTCTGGAGCACTGCATGTGTGCCAGGCACCACACTTACCACGGACTGGCTCACATAATCCTTATAACCTCCCTGCGACCAGGGGCTGTCACCTCCCACACCTTACAGGTAGGAAAACACGTTCTCAGACAGCACAAGGAATCAGCCCAGGTTGCCCAGGAGGTGGCCGAGGAGCTGGGGTTTTGGCACGAGGCTGTCTCCAGAGCCCGGAGCCCTACCCACTATGTTACACCAGGGGTGGGACAGGGGTGGCCGAGGCAGGGGCGCGGACCAGTGCCAGCCCAGCACCGAGTCTCAGGGGCTCACATGGTGCTGGAGGCAAGGTTCGTGTCCTCGTGCTTGATTTTCCCGTCCAGGGCGATGCCCCTTCTCTCGCGGTTATTAGCCAGCAAGGGCACCAGCGTCAGGGTCGTGGTCAAAGTGCTGTTCGGCGGCACTTTTTGCCTGCGGGAAGGCAAACAGAGAGCAGATTTAGCTCATTGTTCTTACGGCCTTAAAGCCACCTCGAGACCCTATCTGCCATCAAACACTTTCCAGAACTCAAGCTCCCTGCATCTCAATAGAAAGAGCTCAGACGCCCGTGCCTTTGCCTTGCCGGAAAAGGAACAGCACTAGTGATGCCTCAGAACAGGCTGGCGGCCACATTAGGACATTTCCTCAAGTCCCTCAGCCTGCTCTAATGGCTGAGTTTCCAGAATGTTCTATGGGGTTCAATGAGACCGACCGGCCCAAGAATCAGAGACTGCACACAGTCTCCCCCTGAGAGTTTGGGAACCATGCGGCTGGGCTGCAGGGCCATCTGGCCAGTGCCAGCAGCGAGCCCAGGCTGGGAGTCGCGGAAAACTGTCGCTGTTTGGAGTGTGCCCAGGGTGGTGGGCAACCAAGAAGGGCAGAGTGGGGTCTTCCACTATGAGTTGTACAGACTGGGCGGGGCGGGGCTTAAAGCCGCCCAGACTCTTTCTCCCCATTGTCCGCTGGGCGGTGGGTTCTCAGCACCTGACACAGACAGGGAAACCCTGGCAAAGTTGGCTCTGCTGGCCTGGGTGCAGCTGGTGGTTTCTCCGGATCAGGCACATCCCTGGCTCTCTGAGTAGCAGGTGAGGCTGGAGAGTTGGCTCTGCCGCTCCCCACATGCTGACCCCAGGTCTGTGCCAAGAGCCACCATGCAGCCACACTCTGTGACCACAGAGCCCAGGGGAGCCAGCAGCCTGTGTCCATGCTCCTGGCACAGCCTCCGTCCCTGTGCCTGGCCAGGAGGAGGAGGACCCCGAAAACACTGGCCAGGAGCGAGCCTCAGGCCCCCTGGACTGCTCGGAGACAGACTGGGAATCCCGCTGCCCCCCCTTGGAAGGGCTCCCCTTCTCCATCTTCCTGGGGAGCTGAAGGAGCTGCAGCTTCTCCCGCCGCCGGGTACAGACAAGGGGCTCCTGGGCATACCCTTAACGGAATCCGCCTTAAGCCTAAGGTGGCCCACATCCTGGCATCTGGACCCTGGTGGAATATCTCTTGATGAGCTTGGCTTGGGCAGCAGAGGGACAGAAGCAGAAATTACAGTGTAAAGCCATGAGGTCCTAAACAGTATGGAGGTACCTCAGAAAACTAAATACAGAACTACCACAGGATCCAGTAATCCCACTCCCGGGCATATATCCAGACAAAACTTTCCTTGAAAAAGGTACATGCACCCGTATGTTCATTGTAGCACTATTCACTATAGCCAAGACATAGAAACAACCTAAATGTCCATCAACAGGTGAATGGATTAAGAAGATGTGATATATATATGCAATGGAAAACTACTCAGCCATAAAAAAGAACAAAATAATGCCACTTGCAGCAACAGGAATGTAACCAGAGACTCTCATACTAAGTGAAGTCAGTCAGAAAGAGAAAGACAAATACCATATGATATCACCTATATCTAGAATCTAAGATATGGCACCAATGAAACTTCCACAGAAAAGAAACCCATGGACTTGGAGAACAGTGGATGCCAAGGGGGAGGGGGAGGGAGAGGGAGTGGGGGGAGTGGGATGGACTGGGAATCTGAGGTTAACAGATGTAAACTATTACATTTGGAGTGGAAAAGCAATGAGATCCTGCTGTACAGCATAGGGAAATATATCTAATCACTTGTGATGGAGCATGATGGAGGATAATGTAAGAAAAAAATGTATATATATGTGTGACTGGGTCACTATGCTGTACAGTAGAAATTGACAGAATGCTGTAAACCAACTATGATGCAAAAAATAAACACCATTTAAAAATTAAAAAAAATACTGACTCACAGACTTTGAAAAACGTATGGTTTCCAAATGAGACAGGTTGGGGGGTGGGGGGATACACTGAGGGTTTGGGTTGTAATGATTGTTGTACACCTATAATTGTAATACAATTCATTAAGTAATTTAAAAAAATTAGGAGTTCCCATAGTGGCACAGCGGTTAACGAATCCAACTAGGAACCATGAGATTTCAGGTTCGATCCCTGGCCTTGCTCAGCGGATTAAGGATCTGGCACTGCTGTGAGCTGTGGTGTAGGTCAGAGATTTGGCTCGGATCTGGCGTTGCTGTGGCTGTCGCGTAGGCTGGCAGCTGTAGCTCAGATTCGACCCCTAGGCTGGGAACCTCCATATGCCGCAGGTGTGGCCCTAAAAATGCAAAAAAAAAAATAAATAAAAATTAAAAAAATAAAGAAAGCAATGAGGCCCTGCTGTACAGCACAGAGAACTGTCCTCAATCACCCGTGAGAGAACATCACGAAGATAATATGAGAAGAAGAATGTACACATATGTGCGACTGGGTCAATTTTACTGTACAGCAGAAATTGACAAAACACTGTAAGTCAACCATAATAATAATTAAAAAAAAGAACTTGTTCTTAAAGTTCTCAACCAAAAAAAAAAGGGAAAAAGGAAATTACAGTGCAAAGGTAACTGCAGCAGGAAGGAGGCCCTGGGGTTGGTCTTGGACGAGGGCCTTTCTGGCAGCAGCACTTGCCAAAGGCCTGTGCCAAGGCCCTGGGGCCAAAGTCTAGCCCGGCCACTTCCCAGCGACTTCAGGATCTGGGATTGGCTGACAGGCGGCAGCCTGGGCATCAGGTCTGACCTGGCTCCCAGGAGGCCTGCCCTCAGAGCCCCAGCAGCCCCACTCTCAGTCCCACTGCCCCCCACCCCCTTGAGGGTATCCTTGACACGAAAGGCACAAGAGCTGAAAAGAGGGCCAGATGGTGGAGTATATTAGGGATGAAGTCAGTGGGGGACTGTTTGCGCCCATCACTGTTGGGCACACGCCACACGGGCAGCGGGCACCAGGATGTGAGAAGATGCAGCTGGGAAGGGGGCACAGACCCAAGCCTGGCACCAAGGAGGCAGCCAGCGAGTTCTGGCTCTTTCCTGCCTTCTCCTCTCTAGACCTATATTTAAGCTTAGGGCGGGATCTGCTTTGAGTAATAATTTATCCCTAAGTCACCTTTTCAACATTAAGTAACGTTATCTTGCTGAATCAGCTGTCTTTCCCCACCCCCTTCCCCTAAACGTGGTACTATTTTTGGCACACAGTGCTTAGAAAAGAGGAAAACACCTTCCCCAGCCATCCTCTTTGGGGGGAGGCATGACCCCCAGAAGCCTCTGTGTGTGTTGAATGAACCTGACTGCAATGAACAGAGCAAAACTTGTCAAGCCACTGTAAGAAGCTGGATTCTCCATTTTTGTTTTTTTTTTTTTGCTCTTTTAGGGTGTCACCCACGACATAAGGAAGTTCCCAGGCTAGGGGTCGAATCAGAGCTGCAATTGCTGGCCTGCACAACAGCCACAGCAGCAACACAGGATCTGAGCCGTGCCTGCAACTTACACAACAGCTCACAGCAATGCCGGATCCTTAACCCACTGAGCGAGACCAGGGATGGAACCAGCATCCTCATGGATACTAGTCAGGTTCTTAACCATCTGAGCCACAACGGGAACTCCTCCCATTTGTTTGTAATTCTA
The DNA here is from genome assembly GCA_004024745.2 of Catagonus wagneri. Classification (NCBI taxonomy): domain Eukaryota; kingdom Metazoa; phylum Chordata; class Mammalia; order Artiodactyla; family Tayassuidae; genus Catagonus; species Catagonus wagneri. The sequence continues at coordinate 4,611,358 of PVHT021183553.1, forward strand.
AATGAGGAAGAAAATTCTCTTAGGACAATTGGCTGAGAACTGATACAGCCTTCTAATCCGGCTGTTACTGGTACCAGATTTCCAAGTTGAGGAGAAGATCAAAAGATGGAGAATCCTCGTCTGGGCTGACAGGTCATCTGATTATCCACTCCAGGGACAGAAACAGTATCAAGTTCCCACCTACTTATTCAAGGATCAAGAGAAAGTTCCAGCTGTTTTCACTGAGGCATTTTGCCCTTTATTTCTCTCTTCTCCATCATTCCTTAGCTTGACCCACCACCTCTCAGAACTCTCGTGACTGAAGTAGAGTTGAGATGCTAGCTTTCTTGGCAGCCCTTGAAGTGAGAATAGAGGAAGGAAGTGGAAAGCAGGGGTGCCAGCTGACTGTTCTACTTCCTCCTTCAACGACAAGCCAAAGGGGAACTTGACAAAGAAGCTGGAGCCACCTAGGAAATAAAAACCAACCCAGTACTCACTGTGTTTCCTCTGAGGCCACCGGCTTGATGTAATAATCACTCGAGTAGAGAACCACGTTGGCCACTTGTTCCACTGCAAAGACAGGACGGGGGTGGGGTGACTGGATGCGTGTGGCCCTGTTGGCGCTCTCCAGGGAACTCGGTCATTCTTCCCTCTCCAGTGGCCGTTTGAGTGTATGTCTCAGGCTCGGCTGGAAGACCGAGATTGCCCTTCTGTCCTCAGGCCACTCGTGTTCACCGATAACCTACTCTGCGTCAACACCACCCACGAGCCTGTCTCCCAAAACTGCTGCTCCCGGGAGATTCCTCTTCTCGGCTGAGCTCATGGCGCATCCCCAGGTAGCCTTCCAAGGCACATGAGCTTCCAGTGTCCCAGAACTCACTGTTTGCTCTTTTTCCCCAAATGGGCCCCCTTCCAACATTATCCCTCCCTCCCACCTTTTTTTAGGGTCGCACCCGTGGCATATGGAGGTTCCCAGGCTAGGGGTCTGCCGGCCTATGCCACAGAGGGATCCGAGCCATGTCTGCAATCTACACCACAGCTCACGGCAACACCAGATCCTTAACCCACTGAGCGAGGCCAGGGATAGAACCCACAACCTAATGGTTCCTAGTTGGATTCATTTCTGCTGCACCATGATGGGAACTCCTCCCCTTTTTTTTTCAACGGCCACACCCACGGCATATGGAAGTTCCCGGGGCCAGGGACTGAATTTGAGCCACAGCTGCAGCAACACGGGGTCCTTTAACCCACTGTGCCAGGACTGAACCTCTGCAGTGACCCTAGCTGCTGCAGTAGTATTCTCAACTCACTGCACCACAGTGGGAGCTCAGCAACATTCTGTCTTACTTCATGAGCATCTCCTGCCTGTCGTAAGCTGGACACCACGTGGAGACAGCACAGGACCGACTCATGGGTTCTCACTGTGGGTAGGAAGGTGGGCTCTGCAGTCAGGCTACCTGGGCTCAAACCCCGGCCTGGCTATCAGCTGGGGGGTAAGTTACTGAGCTCCTCTAAGCCTCGATTGCCCCATCAGCAAAATGGAAGTGATAATTGCATCTAACTTATATGGCTGTGGTGATGATTAGAAAGATGATTTTTAATCTCCATTAACATCAAATTTGAGAATTAAAAGAAACAATTTGTGTGAAGCATGCAGCACAGTGCTTGGCCTATAGAAAATTCTGAACGACTTGCTTCAGAAATTCAACAACTGCTTTCAAAAATTAGGGGCTTCGGTGTCAGGATTCATGAAACTTTGAGCGATAATTTTATTTTATTTTTTGCTTTAAGGGCCGCACCCTCAGCATATGGAGTTTCCCAGGCTAGGGTTAGAATAGGAGCTGCAGATGCCAGCCTATGCCACAGCCACAGCAACAAGGGATCCAAGCTACATCTGCGACCTACACCACAGCTCAAGGCAACGCTGGATCCTTAACCCACTGAGCAAGGCCAGGGATCGAACCCGCATCCCTCATGGATACTAACTAGATTTGTTTCTGCTGCATCACAATGGGAACTCCAGGGAAAGAATTTAAAATCTAAGTATCAGATGATACTTGCTCAATCCTGCTGCTTCATGGAATACCATATTGGACACTACATACAACTTGCTAGATAAATGACATCAGGTCCCACCAAGACTTCAAGGCACAGGAACTAAACCAATATAAAGCCATAAAATAAGCATGTATAGTAGCATCAAGAAAAATCTAGGCTTTTTTAGTCTGTGTGCATCAGATTCCTGAGCCTTATACTTGATGCATGACAGGGAAAGCGGAAAGTGGGGTGTGACAATTAGGGTGATCGGCTGTGCTGGTCTGCCTGGGACTGGCCCTATATTTCAGGACCGACAGTCTCTTGACCTTGGTCCAGGTCAAAGCAGGGCAGCTGGTCACCCTAAACACTGGAAGTCCGGCTCTGTGTCAGTCACCCAGTGCCTGAGGGAGACGTGGATGGACAGGTTTCCCTCCCAGGTCATTCTAGCTTGTCTTTTTTCAGGTTTATTTGCTTACTTTTTGGCCATGCCCCTGGCATGCGGAAGTTCCCCGGCCAAAGATCAAACCCAACCCACAGCAGTGATCGTTAACCCTCTGTACCGCCCGAGAACTCCTACTCGGTCTTTTTTATGTCACCCACGTAAGACCGAGGTCTAGGCGCGCCCCCTGCCCTTGGAGGCCCTGGGAGCTGAGGAGGGACGTAGGACCAGCGGGCAGGAGGCCGGGCCGTCACGACAGCAGAGAGATGGTGGGGAGAACTGTTTACAGCGCTGTACCGCGCTCGGTCCCCGAGCCCGGGAAGGTGGACGGGGAGCCGCTGCCAAGGCTGCCTGCTGGATTCTGAGAGCACAGACACAGCATAAGCTCACAGGTGAGCCCAGCTCCCCCACCACTGAGCCCACAGGTGAGCCCAGGACGCCTACACTGAGTCCACAGGTGAGCTCAGCCCCTCCCACACTGAGTCCACAGGTAAGCCTACGAGCCCCACATTGAGCCCACAGGTGAGCCCAGCACCCCCACACTGAGCCCACAGGTGAGCCCAGCACCCCCACACTGAGCTCACAGGTGAGCCCAGCACCCCTACACTGAGCCCACAGGTGAGCCCAGGACGCCTACGCTGAGGCTGCAGGTAAACTGAGCACCGCCCTACACTGTACAGAAAGAAAACTCCCACCCCACCCCCCAGACCTGCTGGGTGGGGCCTCCAGGGGGGCGCGACCAGGAAGGACAGGACCAGAAGATGTCCTCGTTGGGAGGGGCTGTGCCCTGAGCCGGCGAGAGACGGACCCTGCCGCCGGCCTCCTCCTCTGAGGTCCTGCCGTCGTGACCACAGAGACACATGGGCAGTCCCAAGGACCCGGGAGGGCTTTACCGATCAGAGGAGAGACCTTAGGGAAACAGGACCAGGTTGGGGAGTTCCGGAAGACTCCGCCATCCAGCTTTGGGCAGAAGGCCCTACCTAGTGCTTTGATCTTCTTCACTGTCTTCTCTGTGTTATTGGTCACAGTCACGGTCACAGGAATGGGTTCCCCATGGTAATAGATCTGGAAAAGTTAGCGGATAAGTCGGAAAAGAGGAAGAGAGTGAGGTCATATTTTGGTTTTTTTCTTTCTCTTTTTTTTAGGGGCCGCACCTGCGGCATATGGAGGTTCCCAGGTTAGGAATCCAATCATAGCTACAGCTGCCAGCCTACACCACAGCCACAGCAACGCAGGATCCGAGCCGTGTCTGCGACCTACACCACAGCTCACGGCAACGCCCGATCCTTAACCCACTGAGCAAGGCCAGGGACTGAACCCGCAACCTCGTGGTTCCTAGCTTCATTTGTTTCCGCTGCGCCATGACAGGAATTCCAAGTTCATGTTTTTCTAAATCCATCGCAGTCCTTTATCTGGAGGAAAATTGGCTGGGTTCCCACACTTGCAGGGAAGACGAGGGCCTGGACGGGCTCTGCCCCGAACGCGGGAGGCTGAGGTCGATGAGGAGTGTCGGGCCCAGCACTGCATCCCAGCCGCGCAGTTAGCCCCGAGGGACTCGAGTGGAATCATGAGGTTATTTGGGGCAGAATGAGTGAAATGAGGGGAAATCAGTGAGGGAGCCGGGGGCAGAGCTCGAGCAGCAGGGATTCCGTGTGATCCAGGCCCAGGCAGGAGCGACCTTGCATGTACGCGCACACACACACACACACGCACACGCACACGCACACGCACAGCCTGCTGGGCCTTTGTCAATGTGTGTGCACAACTCTTGTTGACCAGAGGGACCCAAGGGACCAAAGACAGCCTCAGCCAGTAGTTTGTCACCTTTTCGGCCGTGACGTTCACATGTGGCACGGTCACCCCTCACCGTTACTGTAAAACTTAAGATGCGGAGAAGCAAACAGTTCAGAATACTGCACCACCTACACTAGTAAAGAGGCCCACGGGGCCAGAGCGGGGACAGAGACAGCCTGGGCCGGGGGGGGGGTGTGAAACCCCCCGCCTCAAGTTGCCTGGACCCACAGTGAGTGGAATGCAAGCCCATTTGGCCCTATTCTGAGGGTCACCTCTATCGGCTCCAAGCTTGAAGGAAGCCAGTCATTTCCAAACAGTGGTGCCTGAGCTATTCCTATTCCGCCTGCAGCAGGCCCCCAGCCGAGGGCCCAGGCAGCCCCCCACTCCCCGCCCCAGCGCCTGCTCTGCCCTGTGAGTCACCTCTTTGCTGAGGGAGACGGCCAGGTGCAGGGGCTTGTCGGACATGAAGAACTGCCAGGCGGCCTCCGCACGGGGCTGGGGGCCCATCTCTAGCGGCGCGTGCTGTACCTTCCGGATCAGCAGACGCACGGAGCTCCTGCAGATGAAAAGTCACAGGCGGTTCCTGGATCAGCGCCTGGGCCTCCTGGCCTCAGCCTCCCAGGTCTCCCTCGCCATCCCCAGGCTGGGGTCCCTCAGGGGTGCTCCTGACACGGACGCAGGATGCACCAGAAGAGGGACCAAGGCAGGAAGGGCGCGGCCCGGCTGGTGGTGTGGACAAGTCGGCTCTCTGAGGGTCCCCCCCCCGGCCTCTTCTTGGGTGAAGCGGGTGTGGGAATGCGTGTCCCCGCGACACGCTTCAAAGCTCTCCACGTAGGTGAGGCCTATTATTGTCATCTGTTATCAGGGCCCAAAGGTGTGAGCGTGTGTGAGGAGAAAGTGTTGAGGGCACAGTAGGGAACCTTGTCCAGGAACAAGACAAACACCGGGACCTGCGAGGACAGTAGGAAGGGAGTCACTGCTCAGTGCTCAGAGTTCCTGTTCGGGGTGACGACAGCCTCCAGGGTATAGATAATTTGGAGCATAGACAGCAGGTAGTGGTGCAACCGGTTACGCAGCGTAGTGGGTGTACTTAACGCCACTGAATTGGACGCTGGAAAATGGTTAAAAACTAAACATGTTATGCATATTTTATCTCAATAAAGAAAGTATAGGAGTTCCCGTTGTGGCTCAGTGGTTAACGAATCCGACTAGCATCCATGAGGACGCAGGTTCCATCCCTGGCCTTGCTCAGCAGGTTAAGGATGCTGCATTGCTGTAGCTGTGGTGTAGCCCGGCGGCTACAACTCCAATTCGACCCCCTAGCCTGGGAACTTAGGCTGCAGGTGCAGCCATTAAAAAAAAAAGACTAAGTAAAGAAAAATTACAAAAGAAGAAGAAAACTAAAGAAAAGAAAGGAATCTGGAAGCTTTTATGGGCTCATATGAGCCCCTGAACTTTCTAACTCCCCTGTCATTCGATTTTGTGTTGTGTTTTTTTCCCTAAATAATCACCCCCAGTGTGGAGACGGTTCGTCCTGATGGTCCTGACCTGGGGAGGCTCCATCAACCTGTCACACCGGCCCTTTGGGAAGATTCTGTCACTGAGACATAAGGTGAGGGAGGCTTCTCATCCGCAGCCCTTCCCCCCAACCCTTCACCGATTCCCACAACTTCTCTCTTACTTCTTGGGAATTTTGTCCCCTTCGGTGTCTGTGCTGTCTGTGGCGAAGGCTTTGACCTCGAAGTCGACCCCACAGCACTGCAGGGGAGCAAGAGAAGACACAGGACTGCGGCCGGCCCCTCCTGCCCCAGAGCTGGGGTCGGGGGGTCACAGCTTGCAGAGAGGTTGCTGCGTGGCGCCTTCCTCTTTTCTCCTCTTGACCGTATCCTCTTTAGAGCTGCACCATTCAGGCCGATTGGGAGTCTGCTAGCGAGCACACAACGGCACCAGCAGGAGGAGAGTGGCACGGGCCCGAGGCCGCCAGCTTGCAGGACGTGCCCCCAAACCCCAGTAGCTGCGGAGAGTGACTAGGCGTCCCGGCCGGCCATCCGCCGCGCCCGACCTCGCAGGCATCCAGCCCACGCCCACTCTGATGTCCTTCTCAGAAAGGACCCTGCGTGGACGCTACTGACGGTCCACTGGCTGCAGCAGCGGGCAGACGCGGTGCGCACAGGGCCGGCGGGGGTCCGCGGACGCCCCGTGCTGTGGGTGACACACTCCTACTCTGCTCTGCTGCACGCAATTCCATTTTTCCTAAGAGCCATGCCTGATCCACTGCACCGATTTCACAGACCGCTGCTGGGGCAGGACGCCCACACCGGAAATCATTGCCCTGGACCCTCCATAATCCAGGTACAAGCCTGCCACTCTCTGCCCTTGCTTCCTATATTTATTTTTCTTGGGGGGTGCACCTGCTGCATGAGGAAGCTCCCGGGCCAGGGAGTAAATCCGAGCCATAGCAGTGACAACACTGGATCCTTAACCCACTGAGCCACCAGGGAACTCACCATCTTTTTATTTTCCAGCTCCCTCCCTCTTGCCTCCCTCAGGCCTGCAGTCCTTGAGTCCCAGCACCCTTTCTCCCTCTCCTCCCGTCTTCACTGTCCCCTTCTTGGCCCAGAGTCCCCGGTCACTATGGTCACTGATCATTGCTGTCTTGCACACACTCAGCCTCTTGGCTTCCCCCGCTTCAGAGCTCAACCCCACTCAGCTCGGCAGCCAGCGCGATCCTCTGCAAACCTGGGTCCGACCTGAGCCTGCCGGCGGCTCCCATCCCACTCAGAAAAAAGCCCGTCCCTGCAATGGCCTTGGGGCCGTTTCTCACCCAGACGCCCCTCCCTGCGCCTCTGGGACCTGCCTCCTCCATTCAGCCCTGCTCTGCCGGCTCCTCGCTGCCCCTAGAACCCCCTCCCCACGCAGCGCATGGAGCTCCCTCTGCCTGGAAGGTTCTCCCCATGGGTGGACCGGCGTTTCCTTTGCCCCGTTAGAGCACTTCCTCAAACAGCCTGGACAAGCACCACCTGGTCCTCAGCTCCCAGGAGCCTCTTGCTCGCCCTGGTTTTTGTCTGCTTCTCTCCATTAACCTACGAGGCCCACGAGGGGCGGGACCTATTCTTCTGTTCAAGGGCTGCTCGTGGTTAGGAAATCCTGAAGCCGAGCGATGGCTTCGTTATGCCGTCTCTGCGTCTGAAATGCTCCACAAGGACAGGCTACTTTCTCAAGTCTCTTGGAGGCGGGAGCAAATCCCAGCGACCTTCTGGAACCTACCTTGCCCACGTCTTGCGGAGCCGGCTGCAGCATCACCGAACAGGGCAGGTAGTCAGGAAACTGCGGGGAGGAACAGCAGATCATTTCTTTCAGAGATCGTCACTCCAGGTGTGTTACACCTTCATCGCGCAAACAGGGGCAAAACGAAGAGGAAGAGCAAAGAAAAAGAAATGCCTGCTCACGCGTGATGCGGGTTCCAAAGCCTGGAGCAGCGTGAACACAACCTTCCGAGCGTCCCACGTCACCCGTACACACGAACGTATGTGCCCGTGTATGTTTTACAGAAATGGGGCCAAGTGACACACAGGTTGTGCCATCTGGTTTGCTCACGTTACCAACCCTGACCCCGCCCAGGATGTGTTTGCCCATTTCTGCTCGCGGGAGATGCCGTTTGCACCACCGCCACCAGCACTCCTGGGACACTGCACTTAATTCAGCCAGTCCCCTTCGGGGGCTGCCCTCCATCAAGTGGTCTTTACTTTGTTGCCATTTTTTTACATGTCTATATATATATATATATGCACACACACACTTTTTTTTTGTCTTTTTAGGGCTGTACCCACAGCGTATCAAGGTTCCCAGGCTTGGGGTCCAATTGGAGCTACAGCTGCCAGCCTACGCCACAGCCACAGCCACAGCAACGCAGGATCCGAGCCACGTCTGCAACTACACCATAGCTCACGGCAACGCCGGATCCTTAACCCACTGAGCAAGGCCAGGGAAAGAACCCACAACCTCATGGTTCCTAGTTGGGTTCGTTTACGCTATGCCATGACGGGAACTCCCTGTTTATGTTTTTATTTGTTGGTTTTTGTTGTTGTTGTTGTTGATCTTTTTAGGGCCGCACCTGTAGCATATGGAAGTTCCCAGGCTAGGGATCAAATTAGAGTTGCAGCTGCTGGTCTACACCACAGGCACAGCCACAACAAGGCGGGATCTGAGCTTTGTCTGCATCTGTGAACTACACCACAGCTCATGGAAACACCAGATGCAGGGCCAGGCATCAAAGCCCCATCCTCATGGATACTAGCTGGATTCATTACCACTGAGCCACAATGGGAATTCCTATTTGTTGGTTTTCTAAGTCATTACCAAGTTTATTTCTCAAAATATTTCCTATGGATATAGTGTATGATTAAGAGGCCAGCATGGGAGTCTCCGTTGTGGCTCTGCAGTAACGAACCCGACTAGTATCCACGAAGATTTGGGTTTGATCCCTGACCTTGCTCAGTGAGTTAAGGATCCCATGTTGCCATGAGCTGTGGCAAGGTCGAAGATGCAGCTTGGATTCTGCATTGCCGTGAGCTGTGGTGTAGGCGGGCAGCTGTAGCTCCAATTCATTTCCTAGCCTGGGAACTTCCATATGCCATGAGTTCGGCCCTAAAAAGCAAAAAAAGGCTGCATAAATATCTTGCAGCCACTTTAGCACAGTTTTATTCAATTTACACCACAGGCTATACCGTTAGGAAAGGAAGAGAGCTGTCTGGTCAAAAAAGTCATGTTTTTAAATGGATACATGTTGACACGTTATCTCCAAAAGGTTATGTCACTTTGAATTCCCAGTACCAGGGCTTGGGAGCACCTGGGACCACAAAACTTTTCTAAGTGTTTTTTTTTTTCTTAAATCTGTGATAAAATATACTTAACATAAAACTATTTTTTAATTTTAATTTTTTCTTTTGCCACACTGGAGGCACGTGGAAGTTCCCAGACCAGGGATGGAACCTATAACACAGCTGTAACCAAAGCCACGGCAGTGACAACACTGGATCCTCAACCCACTAAGGTACTGGGGAACAACTAAAACTTACATTTGTTCATTTATTTATTTGCTTTTTAGGGCCAAATCTGCGGCATATGGAGGTTCACAGGCTAGGGGTGGAATTAGAGCTGCAGCTGCCGGCCTACACCACAGCCACAGCAACTGTGCAACTCATGGCAACGCTGAATCCTTAACCCAACTGAGTGAGGCCAGGGATTGAACCCACATCCTCACGGACAGTAGTCCAGTTCATTACCGCTGAGCCACAACAGGAACTCCAAAAATTTACTATTTTAAGTGTATAGTTCAGTGGCATTAAGTCCACTCACACTGTTTTGCAATGAGCCCCACCATCTATTTCTAGACTTTCTCATCATCCCGAGCTGAAGCTCTGAACCCATTAAACACTGATTCCCCAGTTCCCTCTGCCCCCATTCCCTGGAGACCACCAGTCTACTTCCTGTCTCTGTGAATTTAGTCCTCTGGTTCCCTCACATAAGTGGAATCATGCAGTATTTGCCCTTATGTGACAGGCTTCTTTTACTGAACATAATGTTTTCTTTCTTTCTTTTTTTCCCTTTTTTTTGTCTTTTTGTCATTTCAGGGCCACACCTATGGCATGTGGAGGTTCCCAGGTCAGGGGTCCAATCGGAGCTGTTGCTGCTGGCCTTCGCCACAGCCACAGCAATGTGGGATCCGAGCCGCGTCTGCGACCTACACCACAGCTCACGGCAACGCCGGATCCTTAACCCACTGAGCAAAGCCAGGGATCGAACCCACAACCTCATGGTTCCTGGTCGGATTCGTTAACCACTGAGCCACGACGGGAACTCCTGAATTTCCTGCCTTTTTAAGGGTGCACCATAGAACTCTGGAGGAATATATAATCTAAGATCCGTAAAGGTGCTGGGAAAGAGGGTAGCAGTAGCTACCCCCCACATCAAGTTCAGGACCGAGTCTTCGGAGGCAGGAAAGCTGGCCCTGTCGGTAGCCAGGCTCCGCCCCAGGGAGACTGGAGGGGAATGGAGCGATTTCTCTACAGTGACCCACGCTGTGGTCAAGGCTACAGACGACGTCTTATTTCACTAGGCAATCCCGTCCCGCAGGGGACTCTTTCCTGTTTCGAACTCGTCCTGGGGCCGACCGAGGGGCATGCCTTTCTTTTTATAGATGAGCGAGCGAAGGCGCAGCACGCACACATAATCAGATGGCCGGATGCAAGGAAATATTTAAACCATAGGTTGAAATGTTGCCTTCAAAGTCTGGGAGGCTATTTTCAAGGACTTAAAAAAAAAAGGCAATCACAGCCCGTACAATCTAGAATTTCCTCCAAGGGTGTAATTTGAAGGCCCGCAAATGTGAAGTCATTACTCTGGCCCCTGTCCCTCGCTGCCGCGGGTCACATGACAAGGTGCCGCGGGTGAAGTGCAGGGAGAGCGTCACCCACCGTGATCAGGAAAGGGTACGTGTGGCCCCCCAGCTTCTTGATCAGGCTCTCTTGCAGTTTCGTCTGGGCGCCCGCAGCCCCCACGGGGGGGAACACCTGGACCTGGGAGAAGTACAGGTCCCTGCGGAAGCTCAGGCCGATCACATCGATGTCTTCCTGGCCGTAGCGGAAGGCGCAGGTCAGAGAGACGTACACTGGAGGGGAGACAGGGGGGGTGGGCTTGCCTGTGCCCCTGCCCAGC
>PVHT021183553.1:4623323-4650540 GCA_004024745.2 Catagonus wagneri
TTCCACCATGAACCACATTATTTTGCCTCCTGACTGCACAATTTCCCCCATCTCCCAGCCCCGCCTCTTGACCCACCAGCTCAGGGACCACAGAGTTTTTTGTTTTGTTTTGTTTTTTGTCTTTTGTCCTTTTTTTTTTTTAGGGCCGCACCTGTGGCATATGGAGGTTCCCAGGCTAGGGGTCTAATCGGAGATGTAGCCGCTGGCCTACACCACAGCCACAGCAATGCAGGATCTGAGCCTCATCTGTAACCTACACCACAGCTCAGGGCAACGCCAGATCCTTAACCTGCTGAGCGAGGCCAGGGATCGAACCATTCGTTTCCACTGCGCCACAATGGGAACTCCCTTGGGGGTTTTTTAAACAGTGTAAGGTCACTTGGATTCTGAGGGCAGGAGGTCTGGTTGGAGGTGAGAATGAAGATAAGACGTGGAGGGAAGGAGTTTCTGTCGTGGCTCAGTGGTAATGAACCCAACTACTATCCATGAGGACGCAGGTTCAATCCCTGACCCTGCTCAGTGGGCTAAGGATCCTGCATTGCCATGAGCTGCGGTGTAGACCTCAGGTGCAGCTCTGATTTGGTGTTGGAGTAGGACAGGAACTGTAGCTCCTATTTGACCCCTAGCCTGGGAACTTCCATATGCTGTGGGTGTGGCCCTAAAAAGCAAAAAAAAAAAAAAAAGCAGAGGGAAACAGTGCCAGGCGCAAAACAGTTCATGTGCCTGAGCTGACCTGGGGCTGTGAGGGGAGCTGGGGGTGGGGGTTACGGATCAGGTGGAGAGGAGGTATCAACCCCAAGAGGAAACTCTTCTTTTCACAGTGCTCGGAAACTTACTGAGCTTTCTCTCAATCCATCAGCACTGCTGAAAATTCAGTGTGATTAAAAAGATGCAAATTGTGCCCCCCAGGGGACTGACAGAATTACAGGAAACTGCACATGTTCATGAGGATGGACTGTTCACAACTGTCGTTGATGTGGTAAATAAAACCACACGAGCTGCATTATTCCTGAACGGAAAGCAGTCAGGAGCAGTCTCCTCGGAGGCTGTGGGTGGAGGATTGCCTGTGTCCGCCCCAAGGACGATGACCCCTTGCCGCCAAGCTGGGAAGAGCCGCCGATCACTTGCTTATCCCTCATCTAGCGTCTGTGAGAGGAAGGTGCCTGAGCTGACCTGGTTTTATGCCTCCTTCCCCAGGCAGCGCTTTCCCAGCCAAGCCATGGGCTTTGGGGGCGGGAACCGGCTCCTCCTGGTGTGAGAGAGAAGCAGAGGGCCCAGGAGGAAGCGAGACAGCAGAGGGGGCCGTTTCTGCCATGTCCCCTGCACGCTGACGGCCCTGCATCTGACATCCTCCGCGGGCACATCCAGGGTTGGGAACAATTTCTTGTTGGTTGCCGGTAGCAACCATTCAAAAAGGCATATTTAGACTGGAACTGAGTCAGTGACATTATCCTAAGGATAACGCGGATCGGCTCCAATTTAGTTCACACAATGTCATTAGCACCAAATTGCTTGCTGCACGCATCGCAGCTGCCAGAGATCTTTGAGGGTGGTGTGCTGCCGAGGTCCAGGACCCCCCGAGTCAGCATAAAACCTGTCTTCCAGCAGCCTCAGTCCCTCGCTTTTCAGATAAACCCCCCGAATCTGCCCTGGCCCAGAGTGACAGGACAGGGGCTGAGCTTGCAGGCCACGGAGCCCGCAGATGGGCTCTGCCTGCCCTTCCTTGTCCCGCTCCCTAGGAAAAGGGCTTCCCTGAGCCTTCACCTCCATCAGAAAGATGGGCACAGGGAGTCCTGGCGTGAATGGGGCCTGTGTCCCAAGGCTCAGACAAGGGGGCATGGGTGAAAGGGCCCAGCAGGGGATGGGTGTTCAAGAGCTTCCTTACAGACAGACAGACAGACACACACACACCCCTTCCCGGAACCCAGCCAGACCAGACCACCCCTCCACGGAGGGCCGGGAGCTCCGCCTCACCTCTCTTTCCCTTCACAAGCTCAGGGTCCACCAACACGACACCATCTAAACCAAAAGACAGAGAACAGTGAGGGGAAAGAACATGGAAGAGACTGGAGGCGTCTCTAAGTGTGTGTGTGTATACACCACAGTGCGATGGTGTTCATTCTAAGAAAATTAGGGAGGGAAGCCAAGCAAAGAGAAAGCAAAGTCACCCCCTTTCACACTACCCAGAGGTACCACTGTCCAGTTATTAGTACAGATGTTTTTCCAGACGTATATACACTTGCATGAATTTTTTTTTCAGGGCTGCACCTGCGGCACATGGAAGTTCCCAGGCCGGGGGTCAATCTGAAGCCACAGCTGCCGGCCTACACTGCAACTGTGGCAACGTGGGATCCTTAACCCATTGAGCAGGGTCAGCGATCAAAACCCCAAGAATACTAGTCAATTTGTTACCGCTGAGCCGCAAGGGGAACTCTCACTTATATGAGTGTTTTTGCTAAAAACAATGACATCCTGCTATACATCTTATTCAGTTAACTGTTCTCCTCGCTCAACCACATAGTACAAATGTCTGTACACACACACACACACACACACACACACACACACACACACACACACACACAAAATGTACTAATCTTTTTTTTGGCTGCACTTTTGGCACACAAATTTCTGGGCCAAGGATCGAACCTAAGCCACAGCAGTGACAATCTGGATCCTTAACCTGCTGAGCCACCAGGGAACTCCAATGTGTACTAATCATTTTAATGGCCACACATTTTCTTCATTAAATGAATGTGTCATAAAATTATTTAATCAACTCCCTCTTGTGAGGGTATTTAGAATGATGTTTCCACTTTTCACCACTGTAATTAATATTGCTATGAACATCCTTAGAGATAAATCTTTGTATCTATCCATGGCAGAATTGAATTTGGTTCTTGATAACACACTGCCAAATGAACGTCCAGAAAGAGTTTTACTGAAGGACATTCTCATCCTGCTGCCTAAAAATACCAGTCGTTTACATTTGTATTCTTTTTTTTAAGGAACAGTTTGAGTTGAAATAATTATAGATTCATTGGAAGTTGCAAAGAAAGTACACAGAGGTCCCCATGTAACCTCTATCCAGTTTCTTCCAATGGTTACATCTTAGATAATTATGGTACAATCTCAAAACCAGGAAGTTGACGTGCGTACCATGTGTGAATAGTTCTAAGTCATTTTATCACTTGTGAGATTGGTGAAACCACCAGCACAATCTGGACACAGAACTGTTTCTTCACCATAAAGATCTCCCTTTATAAAAGCTATTCCTCTGTAGGTACACCCAACTGCCTCCCCAGACCATCCTTAGCCCCCTGCAGCCACTATTTAGTCTTCCTTTTTATAATGCTGTCGTCTAGAGGATATCATATATCCTACTGTATAGAACCATACAGTATATGGCCTCTTAAGATTGGCTTTTTCCATTCATCATAGCATCCTTGACACCCACAAGTTTTTGCATGGATTTGCACTTCATCCTTTTTCACTGCTGAATAATATTCCAAGACAGATGTGCCCCAGCTTGTTTAACCTTACTCATCTATTGAGAGACATTTTGTTGCTGTTGCTTTTTAGGGCTGCACCTGAGGCATGTGGAAGTTCCCAAGCTAGGGGCTGAGTCAGAGCTACAGCTGCTGGCCTACACCGCAGCCATAGCAACATAGGATCCAAGCCACATCTGCGACCTACACCACATCTCATGGCAATGCCGGATCCCCAACCCACTGAGCAAGGCCAGGGATTGAACCCGCATCCTCATGGATACTAGTCAGATTAGTTTCTGCTGAGCCACAACAGGAAGTCCCAATTGAGAGACATTTTGACTCTTTCCAGTTTGGAGCTATTACAAATAAAGCTGCTATGAACAATCACATACAAGTTTTCATGTGGACATAAGTTTTCATTTCTCTGGGATGCAACTGGTGGGTCATACGGTAAGTATATGTTTAGCTTTTAAAGAAGCTGCCAAAGTATTTTCCAGAATTGCCGTTTCCTTTTACATTCCCACCAGCAATGTATGACTGATCCAGTTTCTCAGCATCCTCACAAGCATTTGGTGTTATCACCATTTTTAATTTTAGCCATTCTGAGAGGAATATAATAAGATTTTATGGTTTTAATTGGCATTTCCCTAATGACTAATATTGCTCAACATTTTTCTTTTCTTTTTGAACATTTTTCTATGTCCTCAATTGCCACTCATATTTTCATGTTAATGAAATGGTTTTTGTGTTGTCTATTTTCTAATTGAATTTTGTTTTTTTTTTTCTATTTTTTTTACTGGTAAGCTCTAAGTGTTCTTCATATACTCTAGAAATGAGTCCTTTGTCTCTCCCACATTTTTTTTTTTTTTTGGCCACGCCTGCAGCATGTGGAAGTTCCCTGGCCAGGGATCAAACCTGTACCATAGCAGCGACCCAAGCTGCTGCAGTGACAATGCCAGATCCTAAACCCACTGTGCCACAAGGGAACTCCCTTGATGTTTTAATTTGCATTTTATTGATTAGATTATTAGCAAAGTCAGTATTTTACTTTTTTTAATTTTAATGGTTTTTATTTTTTCCCATTATAGCTGGTTTACAGTGTTCTGTCAATTTTCTACTGTACAGCAAGGTGACCCATTCACACATACATATATACACTCTTTTTTCTCACATTATCATGCTCCATCATAAGTGACCAGATATATTTCCCAGAGCTATACAGCAGGATCTCATTGCTTACCCATTCCAAAGGCAACAGTTTGTATCTATTAACCCCAGATTCCCAGTTCATCCCACTCCTTCCCCTCCCCCTGGGCGACCCACAAGTCTGTTCTCCAAGTCCATGAGTTTCTTCTCTGTGGAAAGGTTCATCTGTGCCATATATTAGATTCCTGATATAAGTGATATCACATCGTATTTGTCTTTCTCTTTCTGACTTACTTCTCTTAGTATGAGAGCCTCTAGTTTCATCCATGTTGCTGCAAATGGCACTATTTTCTTTTTTATGGCAGAGTAGTATTCCATTGTGTATATATACCACATCTTCTTAATTCATTCATAAAGTCAATATTTTAAAACACAAAACTAGCAGTTGTCAGATGTCTTAAACCAGCTTTAACACTCACTCCAAACTCAACTTACCCACAGGCTCTACTTGGTCCACGTGGTCTATATAGTCTCTCTTCCCCAGGTAGATGGTTACCTGCGGGAAGAACAGGTGTGGTTTCTAAACGGCCAAAGAACACTGAAGTGTCCACGTTAAAAGTCACCAACAATGGAAACATTTTGACTAATCTTAGATGAGGAGCCTCTGGCTCTGTGCCTCATCCATCACCTCCTCTCTCTCTTCTTGGATGTAGGAAGAGACAATGGATTGCAGGCAAGGTGTGATCGTTCCTCAACATCATAAACTGCTCCAAGGAATTCTCCCCACCGCTTTGGATAGTCCCTCTTCTCCCCACCTTTTCCCATCAAGCCCAGGTCTGATACCAACCAGGTAAACTTGTTGAATTAATTGACGATACTTTAGTGGGAAGTTAGACCAATGCAAATGGGGCTCCCCCCTCCATCTGCACGCTGAACCTTTTCTTCTAGCTGTGAATAAAAGGTTTCTCCTCCTTGGTAGAAGAATTTCTGGACTGAACAAAGAGGGAGATGTCCTGGAGTCCCTGAAATCCTAGCAGGTGAACGTCTACACAGACAAACCCGAACCCCTGCCCTGGAGAAGCGGGGAAGAGGTCCTGGATGGGGAGAGAAGACTATTGTTTCAACTCTCATCCTGTCTGTTTCAATGTCCCCAATGGCAAAGGTCCCTTTACCAAGTACCCCCTTGGTGGGACAGCATGGGTTGGGTTCACCCACTGCCACTCACCACTTTAACTCGGGGCACTGCGAGTGCCTTGATGGTAAGAACTCTTCATTCATCTTTCAGCCATCCCAGTATCAAGTGCAGTACCTGGTCCATCCAGGAATTTGATCGTCACTTGCTAAGGGCACCAACGAGTGAGTGCGTGGACCCTGGCTAGCCCCCTTCTTCCCTAAGCCTCTTAAATTGGTAGATTCATATTTTTATTTCCATAAACACTCAAAATAATTTTTGTCAGCATGAAATCATCCTTATCCACCTCTTCACAGCAGTAACCTGGAGTGAATCCCTATGGCCTCCAGGCTACTTGTTTTATTGATGTTGAAGGACCTGAAGGACAGCATAGCCAGGTGACGGGGACAGGGGTGGGGGTTTAATGGTGAAAGGTTGCTTTCTAAGCAAAAAAATTCAGTGTGTGCAAAGCCCAGAGCCAAGAGGATGCTTCTCGAACTGTGAGTGGTTTCATCTGCAGGTAAATGGCCACCAAAAGGATGGCGGAAAGGGTCTTTTAGGACTTGATCCTAAAGAATCTAAAACGTGGACGCATCTGAAGCAGGATGGAAGGCCTGTGTTCAATGTCGTTTAGTCCTTGTCACGGCCCAGGTACCAAGCTAAGCACGCTGACCACAAGGTTTCATTTAATCCCCACAACTACTTTCTGAGTTAGCTTTAAGCCCATTTTACAGAGGAAACCACTGAGGCTTTGGTTGCATTGGCAGCAGGTGGAGAAGGGATTGGTGAGGGCAAGGCTGGTAGTGGGCGGGAAGGAAAAGGTAAGTGGAGAGAACACGTCTTTTTTTGTTGTTGTTGTCTTTTGTCATTTTAGGGCCTCACCCGCGTTATGTGGAGGTTCCCAGGCTAGGGGGTCTAATCAGAGCTGTAGACACCAGCCTATGGCAGAGCCACAGCAAAGCCAGATCCGAGCCTCATCTGTGACCTACACCACAGTTCACAGCAATGCCAGATCGTTAACCCACTGAGCGATGCCAGGGATCGAACCCGCAACCTCATGGTTCCTAGTCGGATTCGTTAACCGCTGTGCCACAATGGGAACTCCAAGAACACGTCTTGTTTTCCAGGCTTTGGCCGTGAAGAAAGGAGACCTAGAAAGGGGACAGGTCATGGGGAGCTGACTGTTTTTGTTGCTGTTGCTGGGTTGTTTTCTGGGGGGGGACCCACAACTGCAACATGTGGAAGTTCCCAGGGCAGGAATTGAACCTGTGCAGCAGTAGTAACCAGAGTCACAGCACACAACAACAAATCTTTAACCTGCTAAGTTGATCCCTGACAAGGAACTCCTGTTGTTGCTATTTTTAAGATGCATGGAGTGGGTACTTGTTTCCTTCCTTCCTTCCTTCCTTCCTTCCTTCCTTCCTTCCTTTCTTTCTTTCTTTCTTTCTTTCTTTTTGTTTTTAGGGCCACACCCGTGGCACATGGAAGTTCCCAGGCTAAGGGTTGGAAGTTCCCAGGCTAGGCGTTGAATCGGAGCTACAGCTGCCGGCCTGCATCACAGCCACAGCAATGCAGGATCCAAGCCACACTTGCGAGCTACACCACAGCTCATGGCAACGTCGGATCCTTAACCCAACTGAGTGAGGCCAGGGATCAAACCCGAATCCTCACGGATCCTAGTTGGGCTTGTTAACCACTGAGCTATGAAGGCAATTCCAAGAAACATTTCCTCTTAAGAGACCCCAGGAAACAACAGCCTTTTCCACCTTTTAGAAGGAAGTGAGGGTGAGACACCTGATGCTGGAGCAGCCATCGTGCCCCCAGCCAGAGGGCGGAGGCAGAGGAGGGTGGAGAGGGCAGCTCGCAGCAGGGAAACCAGCCCAGGGCCCGGGCTTGGCACACCTTGAGCCGGCCAAAACTTGAAGCTGAAACGATCCTAACACGTGAGGTGTTAACTGATGAATTAGTTTTTTCCTCCTATAAACAGAAATTCTGAATTTCTCAGGTCAAAGGTTGTCTACCTAGGTGTGAGGAAGAAAAAGGTGAGAAAATGACATGGCCCAGCAGGAGAGGAGTCTCCCTTCTTTTGCCAGAGGTCAAGGTGAAGGGCACTCCAAAGACACAAGTTGGAAGAGAGTTTGGAGACTGAAGGGCTGAAGGGTACCCAACTAATTACCCCAGAGAAGCAGGGTACTTGATGAAAATGATGGAGATCCGCAGCAAGGGGATGACAGGCAGAGGGTGTCTGGGCAAAGCCCTATTCTCTTGTGAAGCTGATAAGCTCTGGAGAGTTCCTTTTGGGCCCAGCATAGACATCAGATATCAACTAGAAGAATGACCTGGAGCTACACTATCCAGCATGGTAGCTACCAGTTACAGGTGCCCACTCACACGGAAATATGGCCTGTGTGGAAATAGACTGACCTGTGCTGGAAATTTAGAACATGCATCAGGTTTCAACAGCGTAGAAGATGAACGTAAAATAGGTCATTAATAGTGTTTATATAGTTCACATGTTCAAATGTTAGTTTTTTGGATATACCGAGTTAAATAAAATATCAGATTAAAGTGAGTTCCCCCTGTTTCTCTTCTTCTTCTTATTTTTTTTTTGGCTGCACCTGTGGCACGAGGATGTTCTCAGACCAGTGACAAACCTGCCCCACAGCAGTCACCTGAGCCACTGCAGTGACAGTGCCAGATCCTTAACCTGCTGAGGTACAAGAGAACTCTTCTTACTTTTCTAATGTGGCTACTATAAAATTTAAAATTAGATATGCAGCTTGCATTACATGGTGTTGACCTAGGATGTTGGCACCTATGAAGCCATCGAGTGGAGTGAGGAGACCCCAACCATAGCAGTTGTGGGGCAGGCCTTCCATTGGGTCTCCTGGGCCAGGAAGTTCATGGGTACATCTTTCATTTTTTTATTTTAGGGCAGCCCCTGTAGCATATGAAGGTTCCCATGCTAGGGGTCAAATAGGAGCTGCAGCTGCTGGTATACCACAATCAGAGCAGCACGGAATCTGAGTCGCATCTGCAACCTACACCACAGCTCAGGGCAATGATCCATAATCCACTGAGCGAGGCCAAGGATTGAACCCGCGTCCTCGTGGATACTAGTCAAGTTCTTAACCAGCTGAGCCACAACGGGAAGTCCCCATGCACACATCTAGACCACCTAATATGCCCTGATGGAGCCAACAGCGGCACCCGCTCTGCCAAGTATGTGGGGTGCCACTATGGGTGGCTGTGCAGCCACAGTGCAGAATGGCAGAAAGGGAGCAATAGGAGATACTGTCTTATCCAGCGGCCCAGGTTTGAGAGAACGGCGGCTCGGCTGGGAGACAGAGGGGGAGAGTTGCATTGATCCAGCATCAGGGCTCGGCTGGGAGACAGAGGGGGAGAGTGGCATTGATCCAGCATCAGGGCTCGGCTGGGAGACAGAGGGGGAGAGTTGCATTGATCCAGCCTCAGGGCTTTCCCCAGCCAGCTAGACCAGATGACAGGAAAATGGGCCCAGCGAGTTACAGGTGTTGACAAAACAATGCTTGAAATGGTAACTCAGGGGTTCCCATTGTGGTGCAGCAGAAATGAATATGACTAGTATCCACGAGGATGCAAGTTCGATCCCCGGCCCCACTCAGTGGGTTAAGGATCTGGCGTTGCCAAGAGCTGTGGTGTTGATCACAGACACGGCTCAAATCTTGAGCTGCTGTGGCTGTGGTGTAGGCCAGCAGCTCTAGCTCCAGTTGCACCCCTAGCCTGGGAACTTCCATATGCCGCAGGTGAGGCTCTAAAAAGCAAAAAAAAAAAAAAAAAAAAAAAAAAAAAAAAAAAAAAAAAAAAAAAAAAAAAAAGAAAAAAGAAAGAAAGAAAGAAAAAAAGAAATGGTAAGTCATGGGTTCAAGGCTAGGAAAAGAAGTAAAATTGGAGGTGAGGGGCTAGGGGGCTGAGAGATTGGGAAAATTAAGGGTCTTAGGACTAAAGTCTGGTTGAGGTGGGAGAGAAGTTATATTTCTGCAATTCACTCATTCATTTGTATCTCATTTATCATCCATTTCAGAAACAGAAAACAGACAACTTCCATTAACTTAACAAAGTTTTGGAACTGATCACATCTATTAAAAAAAAGAAAACTCCTTAAAAAAGTTATTACCGGAGTTCCTGTCGTGGCTCAGTGGTTAATGAATCCGACTAAGAACCATGAGGTTGTGGGTTTGATCCCTGGCCTCGCTCAGTGGGTTAAGGATCCTGCGTTGCCGTGAGCTGCGGTGTAAGTTGCAGATGCAGCTCGGATCCTGCATTGCTGTGGCTGTGGCGTAGGCCGGTGGCTACAGCTCCTGTTAGACCCCTAGCCTGGGAACCTCCATATGCCGCGGGTGCGGCCCTAGAAAGACAAAAAGACAAAAAAAGAAAAAGTTATTACCGTCAAGCTCCTCACCTCTGTACCACTTACCGATTTGTCCCGAGAGATCTTCTTGAAGATAACGTGGTTCGGCGCAGACTTACTGGCCTGCACTCTGGCGGCCATGGTATCCGAAGGTTCTCCCACCTTGGGGTGTGCGTCAGGAGTTAGAGGCTGGGAAGAGGTAAAATCATCCTAAATACAATGTCAAGAATGTTCTGGGAACAAAACCTGCTGGTGAGATGCTGTCTGTCCATCAGACATTTCCCTCCACCTGCCTCAATATCCACATTCGACTAAAAAGGCCTTTGTCTAGCTTGTAGTTTACTACAGTGTGTTTTTAATTTTTAAATTAAAAAAAATTTTTTTATTGTTTTGCTTTTTAGGTCTGCACCCACAGTATATGGAGATTCCCAGGCTAGGGGTCCAATTGGAGCTACAGCTGCCGGCCTACACCACAGTCACAGCAACGCCAGGTCCGAGCCACGTCTGTGACCTACACCACAGCTCACAGCAATGCCGGACCCTTACCCACTGAGGGAGGCCGGGGATCGAACCCACAACCTCACGTTTCCTAGTCGGATTCATTTCTGCTGAGCCACGGCGGGAACTCCACAGTGCGCTTTTTTTTTTTTTAAGGTGTTTTATTTTTCTTGATGAGCCTCAAATATTTCTTAGTAAACCTCATTGGGATATCCAGACAGGTTCCAATGAGAAGGTTTTACTTTCTGACTCTTGGTATCATCACACTAAGCCAGACTGAATTTGGAGTTCCCGCTATGGCACAATGGGATTGGCAGTGTCTCTGCAATCCCAAGACACAAGTTCCATCCCCGGCCTGGCGCAGTGGGTTAAAGGACCCGGTGTTAACATGGCTGCGGCGTAGGTTGCAACTGGGGCTTGGAGCTGATCCCTGGCCTGGGAATGCCATATGCCGAGGGGTGGCCAAAGGGGGGGGGCAGAGCTAGATTGCATTTAAAATTCTACCATGACAGTGTATAATGGCAATTAAAATAGAAGAAGTTCCTGCAAACCATAACAGAACCACAACACGAACATCATTTGAAAAGTATATTAAATTCCCCAAAGTTCCGTTTGGCAATCCTATTAAGCAGTGCTTTCCTGTGGCTGCTCTGATTACTCCTTAGAGACCTGAGCTGCCTGAACTCGGTGCATTTTGAGTTTCCTTAACAAGAAACTGCACAGAAAAGGTGAAACTGGGACAGGCTGACGACACGAAAATGCCAGTCACCCCGACCTGCACTCACCCCGGCCCACCTGCGCCTGCCCCGAGTTTCTGCAAAGGCTTATGGGAGGGTGGTCACGTACCTCGTGCCACCAGCCGGGATGGGCTCAGGGTGCGAGGACAGAGATTCTGTGTCCCCTTGGCGAGCAAGCAGCCAGCCCTGCTGTCTGACCAGATGACCCCACGCGGGCCGGGCTGACGTGTGCGGGGAATTTGTAGGAATCTGGAGATGGTGCCCGCCCCCCCCCCCCCCCGGGTCTCAATGTCTAGAAGCCAAATCCCATTTAAGGAGCAGAGTGGCAAACTGGATTAGTGCTGAGACGGTGAAACGGTGGTTTCAGCAGTTCTCGGCATTAGGCGGCCTCACGGTCTCCTCCCTGAGGGGCTCGCAGTGCAGGCGCCATCGGGCTCGAGTGGGCAAGGCTTGGGGGAGGGACGAAAGCTAAATGAAAGCTACTTTTTATCTTAACCCACTTTGGGTTCTGGAAATAGACTGCTTATCCCTCCACTCCCAGTATTGCCAGGAGAAGGGATTTTCGAGAGCTCCACAAACTTGATTAAACTCAGCAGGCAGCTAATGCAACCTTGGGGGTGGGGATATAATCATGAAGGTCAAGGAGAAATGTCAACCTTGAGATGAATCCTGGGGTCATGCAAGCCCCCTAGCCATGGCCCGCTCCTCCACTCCGCGTCCCGTTGATTGAGTCACGGGTCCAGCATCCGTGGAATCTATCCAGCCTTCCCATGCCCAGCACCTCCTTCTTCTTTTTGTTTTGTTTTTTAGGGCCGCACCCGCGCCACATGGAGGTTCCCAGGCTAGGGGTCTAATTGGAGCTGCAGCTGCTGGCCTATGCCAGAGCCACAACGGAAGATCCGAGCCGCATCTGCCACCTACACCACAGCTCAGGGCAACGCCTAATCATTAACCCACTGAGCGAGACCAGGGATCGAACCTGTGCCCTCATGGATGCTAGTCAGATTCATTTCCACTGAGCTACACAGGGAACTCCCCCAGCACCTCCTCTTGAGACCACACTGCCCCCTCGGCTTCTAAGACAGCGGTGTCTCCCGCTGTCTACATCCTTCTCTGCGCTGCAGAGTGGCCTTCCAAGCCCCGAGCTGTCACCCTCCCGTTCAGCATCTCTCGCTGCGAGACAAACGCGAATCTTTAGAGCCACACGCTCCAGCCTCTGCCCATCTTTCCACATCCCGCACTGAACTCCCACTACTGTTTTTGCCCGGAACAATCCTCGTCTCCCTTCCTCCTTGACTCTCTTCACCCTTCCGGTTCCAGCTCAAGAGCCACTTCCCCAGGGAAACCTTCTCCAGCCTCCCAGAATGAGTTGGAGGCCCTCTCGCCTTTGAGGCTTGCATGGGAGATTATTTTTCAGTCTCTCATCCCACTCTAAACTCTAGGTTCCTCGAGGTTAGGGACTCATGCTGTTCTCTTGGCCTCATCTCTGTATTCCGGTGCCCAGAATACCCAGGGCACGAATGCATGGGCTGCTGGGGCCACTTACCCATGTGCCTAATGGACGCGAGCTGGTCTCTGGGAATGAAGCCGGTCTAGGCAGAAAGACTGCTCTGTTTGTAGCTATGGAAACACTCCAGTAGGCTCCCACCTAAGTCTGGATCAGATCTGCAAGGCCCCGCAAGATCTGGGTTCCCTTCTTACCACCTCACTCACTTCTCCCCGCCAAAAAAGAACCTGACTGCAGCAACTTGAGTTGCTGTGGTGGCAGTGTGGGTTCAATCCCTGGCTCAGGAAATTTCATATGCTATGGATGTGGCCACTGAAAATATAATAAACAATTTCTAAAGGAAAAAGTTCTTGGTCTTTTTGTTTTGTTTTGTTTTGCCTTATCTAGGGCTGCACCGGCAGCATATGGAGGTTCCCAGGCTAGGGGTCTAATAGGAGCTGTAGCTGCCAGTCTTCGCCACAGCCACAGCAACGCGGGATCCGAGCCGCGTCTGCAACCTACACCACAGCTCACGGCAACGCCGGATCCTTAACCCACCGAGCAAGGCCAGGGATCGAACCTGCAACCTCATGGTTCCTAGTAGGATTCATTAACCACTGAGCCTTGTCGGGAACTCCTAAAGGAGAAAGTTTCATTTTTTGTTTTAAATGGAGGAACGCCAGCTAATAAAGGTAAAGGTAATGATGGAATTAGAAAAACATTTGACAAACTGATAGTATTAATCATGTCCTTTTATTTCCTGTAATTCTGACGTGACGACATCTGCCTGCGGCTTTACTGCCATCCCAGGCCCCCCTCTTTTCCTGGAGACAGTAAATGACTGTCTTTCATATGCAAACCAACCAACTCAGAGCCCAGACACCTGAGGCCTCCTTCCCTCTGCTGTTGGACTTTCACACTCTGAGCCAGTACTGCGCTGTCCTAATCCCCCGGGACCAGATCTCAGATAGCTGGAGACAACCCTGTACCCCTGCTGAAATAAACAGCCAGTCTTAAGCCTGCTTATCCTGCCTCACCGGATCTTCCCCATGGAAACCACAAAAAGGCTCTTGTCCATGTTTCCTCCTTGGTCCTTCTAACCCCTTTACTGGCCCTGGTGCTTCCCCCTGTGGCCTGCCACTCTTTGCGCGAACTGTTAACAAACTATCTTTTCAATGGCAATTGTCTCCATTGATCTGTTGATCTCATCGTATCCGAATAACAGTAAAATTTATGTTTTAAAACACTGATAAACTCATTGACTCAGACTAAGATTAATCATTGGCGCCAAAAACCATCAGGTGAAGAGTTGAAGGGGAAACGGCTGTTCCTATGACCCCAAAGAGACGCCATACAGATCACGACTCTTCACAAGGTGGAAACCTAACCACACAACAGCAGACCAGGCGCGCCCCAGTGTCACCAACGGTGTCAAACCAGGTGGGTGTCACTTTGTGGTAGCTGGAATCTATCAAGCCTTTAGACATCACATTCATTCACGTATGTATGTATTTACTTATTTATGCCTTTTAGGGCCGCACCCATGGCATATGGAGATTCCCAGGCTAGCTAGGGGTCCAATAGGAGCTACAGCTGCCGGGCTACACCACAGCCACAGTAATGCAGGATCCAAGCCACATCTACGACCTATACCACAGCTCATGGCAACACTGGATCCTTAACCCAATCAAACCAGCAACTTCGTGGTTCCTAGTTGGATTCATTTCCACTGTGGCACGACAGGAACTCCTAGACATCATTTTTAGTTTGCAGGAAATACAAGGAATAAAAGAACAAGCTGAATGACACGAAAGGTACCAGATGAATACAGAAAGTGGCTGGTGACTTTCATAAGTCAATACTGTAGAAAAGAGATGCATTAGATTAAAAGACATGTAAGGGTCTCAGCATCCGGATGTGCTGGGTAGTTCTAGCTGGGTAAAGAGGATGTCTAGGAGGTTGTGGATCCATTAGGAAAATCTGAATATGGGCTAATAATGTATCTGTAACTTGTCATCTCTGACAGGTAGGGTGGAAGGTACTGGACTAGGAAGGCGAGACTGACTGAACAGAGGTCATGAGGTGGTGTGTATGATCACATTTTGCAAACACACTAGTCTGCGTGTGGACAAATGTGCACGCACGTGTGTCTGTGTACCCATTATGTGCATAATCTTAGAGGATACATGTCAAGGAGCTGACGCTGTTGGGCTGTGTGAAGGAATTTTTTATTTTAATGGCCGCACCCACAGCATGTGGAAGTTCCCGGGCCAGGGACTGAATTCGAGCTACAGCTTCAGCCTCGGCCACACTGCCTTAATGCCGGACCCTTAACCCACTGTGCCGGGCTAGGGACTGAACCCGCACCTCTGAAGCAACCTGAGCCCCTGCAGCAGACTGCTAACCCACTGCACCACAACGGGAACTCCCTAGGTCTTAAGAAACCTTTTCTTGTCCGTTAAAAAATACAAAGTGGAGAAATGAGAGAAATGACACTGTTGTGAGTTTTCTCCCCCAGCACTAAATGTATTCCGTACATAGGACTGTTCTTTATTCTGAGATTATAAGGCCCTAAATTTTTAAATATTAAAATGTCCTTCCTCCCAATCTTTGAGGCACGTTTTACATAAATTTACCCACTTTAAGAGCACAGTCTGATGAGTTGAACCACCACCACGATCAAGACACAGCACGTCCATCACCCTTAACATTTCCCTGGCACCCATTTCGGTCAACTCCCCGACACAGGTAATTACTGATTTGCCTTCTGCTATTAGTTTTGCATCTTCCAGAACTGATTATGACTTTCCAGCCTACAGAGGAAAGTGGGAATAATTTAATAAATACTCACATAGTCAACAGAGATTCAATATGAATATTTCACTGCATGTGCTCATCCATCTCAAATGCCTTTTTCCTTTGAAATCATTTGAAAGTAAATTGTAGACACCGATGACACTTTACCCATAAATATTTTAGAATGCAGTTGTGAAGTATAAGGACAAAAATGTCCTTCCTTTTATAAAATAAAGATGAGTGCAGATGGTAGTTTAGGGAAAAAAAATCCTTACTTGGCCAAAATAAAAAGTTGTCTATCTCTTTCTACAATTATTCTTTTTCCTTTTCTTTCTGGCGGTGCCCACGGCATGCGGAAGTTCCCAGGCCAGGGGTCAAACCTGGGCCACAGCAGCAACACTAGATCCTTAACATACTGAGCTACCAGAGAAATCCTCTTCCTACAGTTCTTTTGGAAATTGACTAGTGTACGGGATCTCACAGTCTGGGGACCACTGGCTCTACAACCCTTGTTTCTCTGGGTGGGCATCTGGAGAGCAGCAGCTACAAGCCCTGTGTTTCGCCTCCCAATACCAAATGCAGCTCCAGCTCGTGGGGGTGGTGGGGAAGGATGTGCAGCTAAGAAGCTTAGGGGCTTTGGGGCCAGGTTATCGTCTTAGGGGTTTATTAGGGCATGCACATGAGGAAAACTGGTTCACTCGAACCATCAACTACAAAATGAAACCCTTGTGCCCTCACTGCCTCAGTTTTAGTGAAGCAGAGCACTCGGTGAGTTTGAGGCAACTGTTTTTATGAAGATTGCCAGGGAATCAGAGCTTTGAAAAGCCACTCTAATTCCAACATGGATCACTTAGTCAGCTGGCCTAATAGAGGGCCGTTGGGAGTTCCCATTGTGGCTCAGCTCCCATTGTGGCTCAGCAAAAATGAATCTGACTAGCATCCGTGAGGACACAGGTTCGACCCCTGGCCTTGCTCAGTGGGTTAAGAATCTGGCATTGCCATGAGCTGTGGGTACAGGCCAGCAGCTGTTGTTCTTATTAGACCCCTAGCCTGGGAACCTCCATATGCTGTGGGTGTGGCCCTAAAAAGACAAAAGGAAAAAACAAAAAACAAAAAGAAAGCAAACAGTGGGGTGCTGTTGTTATGGGCTGGGCCGGCTAATACCTGAAATCATAAATGGAACCCACAGGCAGAGACCCTTGAAAAGCCTTGAGTCTACACTCCATCCCTTGCTATGACCTCTACGATATCCACAGGAGTTTGTGGGATGCTTCCAGGGGCAGGAAAATCACTGCTATTTTTCTTTGAAGCAGTGTGAGAAAATCTCTCATTAGGGTGGAAATCAACCTCGCTTCTAATTCTCTGCACTGCTCTGAGTTAATCCAGTCTTTTCCACATGTCAGTCTTTCCTGATCAGAATGCAGGTGCTCAAGCTTCCTGGGCACTGAAACCCTCTCACCACTGGGGTCCGGCCCTCAGACAGGTTTCAAATAAATGCCCGTCTCAAGACATCGTGCTGAGAACCGTACTTAGTGCTCCAGGTTTCTGTGCAACAGGAGCAAGTTGTACCAACAGCCCCAGACTGGAGTCCTGGGCCCTGTGGCTCACTGACGAATCCACTGGGATCTTGAGACACAAGCTTGGCCTCCCTGCTATTCCCTTTCCTCCACCAGTGGAAGTGGAGTCCGTGACCTGCCCTGTCCTACAGGGTCGGGGGATGCAGCAAGCGGGCAGGCAAGCCCGTGAAAAGAATCCTGACGGGCTTTCTTTCATCCCCTCTGAGGCGAGGATGCTTCTTCAGCCTCCAGAGCTGCCCATGTGCCCCAACACGAGCGGGGGTTTCAGTGGCAAACAGAATTGGAGCTGACTGCAAACTGAGCTGCTGACTCCCAAAGCAGAGCAAAGTCAGGCAGATGCCTTGCAGGGAGGTCCCGGCACAAATGATGCTTGCGACAACCCCCTCCACCCCGCCGCCGTGAGACTATTTGGACGCGGGGCCTTAGAATGGAGGATCTCCACTCTCCCTGTGCCAGCCTCCTCCTCTCTGACCTCTAGCCCCTGAAGGCCCAGTGGAGGCATTTCTGTTGTCTGAGCCACTCAGCCTGCAGTATTTTGTTATGCAGCCCAAGCTAAGACAAGGGCCCGCGCGCTTTTCTACAGGTATGTCAACTGCTAGAGAACAAAAGCTTGGGGGAAAAAAAAATACACTAATCCAGTTAAGAAATACTTTTTTTTTTTTTTTGCTTTCTAGGGCTGCACCCGTGACATATGGAGGTTCCCAGGCTAGGGGTCAAATCAGAGTTGTAGCCACGGGCCTACACCACAGCCATGGCCACACCAGATCCGACCCGTGTCTGCGACCTACACCACCGCTCACGGCAACGCCGGATCCTTAACCCACTGAGTGAGGCCAGGGATCGAACCCGCAACCTCATGGTTCCTAGCTGGATTTGCTTCCGCCACGTCACAACAGGAACTCCGATAGTAGTGTTTTTTTGTACAACAGTGAATGCACTAAATGGTACTGACTTGTTCAGAGCGATGTTTACCCTAAGTGGCTTCATCTTCCACTGTTAAAACAACTCTCGGGAGTTCCTGTCGTGGCTCAGTGGTTAACAAATCCGACTAGGAACCATGAGGTTGCGGGTTCGATTCCTGGCCTTGCTCAGTGGGTTAAGGATCCAGCGTTGCCGTGAGCTGTGGTGTAGGTTGCAGATGCGGCTTGGATCCCGCGTTGCTGTGGCTGTGGCAAAGGCTGGCAGCTACAGCTCCTGTCAGACCCCTAGCCTGGGAACCTCCATATGCCGCGGGTGTGGCTCTACGTAAAAGACAAAAAGACAAAAAAAAACAAAACTCTCTCTTCCTCTTCCTTTCACCAGGCGAGACCACCCTCCGCTATTTATTCTAAACCCAGCAGGCTACGGCCACTCGCCATCAGGACAAATTATGGGTTTAAACCATTACACTTTATGGCAGTCTGTTAGGCAGTAAAAGCTATTTGGATTCTGATTTAAACAAGTCAATCAGAAAAAGCATATTGTTAAAACCATCAGGAAAACTTGACCAGAGCCTGGAGAGTGGACATCACCGGGTCACTTAATCCTACCAGATGAAATCATGGCTGGGACGCCTGCTGATTTACGGGGAAGACGACCCGCCTCCAGTCGGCTGGCAAACCGCTGGCGGCAGTAGGTGCACCGGGCCGGCCACACACGGAGTTTCCTCCTTGCCCTCAGCTTCCGGGACGTGGTCGTGTTCTCACGGTGCCTGCCAGTCAGGGCTGAATGTGTGAAGGCAGCATGGCTCCTGCAGGGGTCATGGAGAAGAGTGGCTCAGCGGAAACGAATCTGACTAGCATCCATGAGGGCTCAAGTTTGATCCCTGGTCTTGCTCGGTGGGTTAAGGATCCCGCATTGCTGTGGCTGTGGCGCAGGCCAGCAGCTGTAGCTCTGATTTGACCCCTAGCCTGGGAATGTCCATATGCCAGGGGTGAGGCCCTAAAAAGTAAAATTAATAAAATAAGATAAAAAAGAAGAGGTGGGGCAGACATGGGAACGAGTTCAGAGGCACAGACGGGAGCCAGTGGGGCTGTGCTGAGAGCCAGCGTCCCCTAGGTTAGGTAGACAAGACTCATTTCTGGATCCAAGTTCAATCTTTTACTGGCATGTACCACACACCTGTGTTTTTATAGAATCTATTCAAGTACAGATACAGCTCACTTCACCCAAAATTTCCAAAGTGTACTGGCTTGAAAATTTGGGGTTTCTAGAAGAGTGGGCCTGATAGTAAGGCACAAGAGGAAAGACGGAGTGGGGTGAAGGGACCAGCATGGCTGGCTCATCCTCGCCCCGAAGCTGGAGGGCAGGCAGGTTCCAGGGGCCAGGACTCAAAACAGCTGCCTGCTTAGCCGGTAAACCCCCGCCCCCTTTTGTGAAATTCTTCAGATCTGAGAGAATTTGAGAGCCACAGCTTATGTGTCTTATAAAAGGCATCTTATAAAAACAAAGTTTGTGGTTTCCGCAGTTCGGCAAGCAGTCCTGCACCAGCCTGTACTGCCGCCATTCCTCCACCCAGGCGGTCAGCCTCAAGCCCAACTTTCAAAACGTCAGACTCCTCAGATCACGGCTGGTCCCTGTGGTGCTATGAAGACACTTGCCCACCTCGGTACCAGGAACTTCCCAAGAAACACAGCCCAGGGGCCTGCGCTGGCCCCTCCCCACCGAGAGCAGCTTCTTCCACATACCCCAGTGTCCCCGAAAACTTCCTGTGTCAGGATGTCAAAGACATTTTGGGGCTTGATTAGATATGTAGGATAAAAGCGTGTGCACAGCGTGTGCTTTTTAAGGCGCCCAACTTGACTTAACATGCTGTTTTAGGAAATGACCTAGGGAATATGTATTATCTTAAAAAAGTCTTTAGGAGTTCCCTGGTGGTTCAGGGGGTTAAGGACTGGAATTATCACTGTTGGGGCATGGATTCAGTCTCTGGTCCTTGGAACTTCTACAAGCCACAGGTGCAGTCCCCCACCACCAAATGAATTATTAAAAAGAAGTCTTGGAAGTTCCAGTTGTGGCTCAAGGGTAACGAACCTGCCTAGCATCCATGAGGCCTCAGGTTCGATCCCTGGCCTTGCTCAGTGGATTAAGGATCTGATGTCGCCACGAGCTGTGGGTGTAGGTTGGCAGCTGTAGCTCTGATTCAACCCCTAGTCTGGGAACTTCCATATGCCCTGGGTGCGGTTCTGAAAAAAAGAAATAAAAAAAAGTCTTTAAAACGCTCAGCTAGGGAGTTCCTATTGTGGCGCAGTGGTTAACGAATCCGACTAGGAACCATGAGGTTACGGGTTTGATCCCTGGCCTTGCTCAGTGGGTCAACGATCCAGTATTGCCACGAGCTGTGGTGTATGTCGCAGATGCGGCTCTGATCCTGCGTTGCTGTGGCTGTGGCTGTGGTGTAGGCCGGCGGCTACAGCTCCGATTAGACCCCTAGCCTGGGAACCTCCACATGCTGCGGGTGCAGCCCTAAAACGACAAAAAAGCAAAAAAAAAAAAAAGCCCAACCTCGCAAGATATGCTAACATCGAGATGAAATCCCTTAACACAGGGGCGCAGGCCAGCTCTAACCAGGGAAATTAAACTCCCACGTCCACCTCCCATCCTGGGCAGTGGAACCAGCAGCACTGGGGGAGGGGTCAGGATGACCTGACAGAATGAACACTCTGAACTGGCTGGAAGTATATTCTGCCGCAGTGGAAGCCACATCACTAACCCAGCCTCGGCAGCTGGCTGACCTCAGCAGAGCTTCACCGTGTAGATGGGTCTCAAACTGAAATTTTACCTTTAAAGCAGAGAGCAACCATGCTTCCCTCCAAGGTCAAAGAAAACAAGACAATCGGAGGCTGCCACCGTACCTGCTTTCAGGCCTTTTTAAGGATGACTTACCTCATTGAAGTTCATGGTCATGGGATCCCCTCCTTCGGCTTCCTGGAAACTGCCTGCCGGCTGCCTGAGACTTCGGATCACGACGGAATCCTGACTCAAGTTGCGGAGCTACTGTGTGGACTGGACAGAGGTCCCTGTTGCGGGGCGGGGGAGGGGGGATATTCCAGGGAGCTGCTAATGTGT
This sequence comes from Catagonus wagneri, assembly GCA_004024745.2. Lineage (NCBI taxonomy): Eukaryota > Metazoa > Chordata > Mammalia > Artiodactyla > Tayassuidae > Catagonus > Catagonus wagneri. Next base: position 4,644,663 of record PVHT021183553.1, read on the forward strand.
TATGGCTCAAGGCTGCCTGCTAAGTATGAGCGCTGCCAAGAGTAAGTCACTCCCCAGTGAGGAAATTCAGGCCCTTCAGTAGAAGCCTGGGGGCCAGGAGAGGTCTGCAGTTCACCATCGATCCTACACAGTCTCCAGTGCGGGGACCCGGGACCCATCGTGCCTGTCGCAGTGGGGAACAGACTGCGGGGTGACATCAGCGCACGGGCTCTCCGAGGATGGCTGCCGAAATTCCAAGGAGACCTTTTTCCAGTTTCAGTGAAGGTTTGTAAGTGACGGGAAGCTGCAACACTGATGTTTAGACAGTGCGAACGTGGGCTTAAACGGAGAACAAGAAGGAAAGGCACTGCGAAAGTATCAGCCATTTACAAACGATTGAGTACCAGAAAATGAACGAGAGAAACAGCTTTCTGCCCTTAAGCATAAAGGAGAATAAAATAACTACCAAGAGGCATGGAGTTTGAAAAGTATAACAGATTTCTTTTTTATTTACAGTCAAGTTCTATTGGGCAACATAATTAAATAAATAAAAGATGTGCCCTGGCCTGTGAATTCAGTTCCCCTCAACGCAAGTTCTCTGAACAGCAAAGTGAAAAGGGGAGACGAGGGCAGGGGCAGAGGGAGAGCAGCTCCGGCCCTCGCAGCCACAGCTGTCCAGAGAACAAGTGTGGAGGAGAAAAATAAAGTGCAAATGAGTAAGTGATAAAAATGTCGGTGTTCAGTCACTCAAGGAACCAAAATTTTACAAACAGGTAAGATGGTAAAGATAAATGTTTAAAAAAAACCAAAAACGAAAACAAAACGCTGCAGGACAGTTTTCTCCCCGGCCTTGCTCACGAATCTCAGGTGGCATACATCCTCCCGCTTCCTGCGTTAAAGCACCGGAGGAGGGGTATTGCACGTAGGCTTGGCAAAGGGGCAGCAGCCTGGCACCACCGGCCCCAGCTAACACATTCGAGGCCTCCTGTCCCACGTCACCAGCATCTGGAAGCCCAGCACAGCTGGAAGGCTGCAGTGCCCACCTTCTGGGAGTTCTAGCACACCCACTTCTCTGGAAAAGGGGGTCTGCACTTCCTCTCCTACCTGCCTCCCCCCTTTTTTTGGTCTTTCATCTATTTAGGGCTGCACCTGCGGCATATGGAGGTTCCCAGGCTAAGGGTCCAATCAGAGCTGTAGTTGCCAGCCTACATCGCAGCCACAGCGACGCAGGACTGAAGCTGCACCTGCGACCTACACCACAGCTCACGGCAACGCCAGATCCTTAACCCACTGAGTGGGGCCAGGGATCGAACCCGTGTCCTCATGGATGCTAGTCAGATTTGTTTATCACCGAACCACGACGGGAACTCTTTTTAATAGGAAATTGAGATTCCTTGACCAAAAAATAGATATGTAGAATTAATTGTTGGGGGAGTTTTGAAGAGGAGTTGCTTTCCAAGGCCAGTGTAGGACAGCTAGGGAAATTCCAGCCGTGATCAGATGACATCAGAACAAGGGCCCCGTAACAGACACAGCCCAGCAGGGGTGACCACCGTCCGCCGTCTCAGGAATCAGGCCAGCCTCTGTGGGCTACCCGAGGGCAGGGGGCATCCTGTTGCGGTTTCTGTTACTCCAACGATTAAAGCAAGTTTCCTGCGAAGGTCACCCCAAGGTGACTGGACGTGCATCAGGCCGGAGCTGACTTTGGGAGGACGGGGAAAGCACAGGGGGAGAACCAACACCCGGGGGTGGGCACATTTTGGCACTGCTGCCCCGGGAGGAACCAGCAGCACCTGCGCTCGCCCCGCGAGGTACAGGAGATCAGAGCCAGTAGTGTTTCCCACCCGAGCCGGGGCAAGGACCTGAACCCCTGCCAAGTGACCGCAGTTGTCAGGTTTTTCTCAGTGTTACTCTTTTGGGCCATTAGAGACCTCAGCCACGACCCTCAGGTCAAAGGCAGCCCACTGCGCCCCATGGCTCGAGCTCTTCTCTGGAGGTCAAGGCCGCGCCCGCCACGCCAACTGCCAGGACAGAGCTGTGGGGCCCCCGTGCTTTTCCATCTTCTGATCCGCTCTCTCCTGAGGAGGTGCCGTCAATACTCGGACCACAGCACAGCTTTGCTTCCTCTGTCCACACTGACGACGTGGGCGCCAGAGGGGGACCAGGCCACCGCGTTGATTGGCGAGCTTCAAAGGGAGAGGTCGGGATGCTGGTGAGGCCTTAGGGAGCTGGCAGCAGGCTCCCTCACCTGTTTTCCTCGCCACTGTCGCTCCCTCACAGGCAGGTGCTTATTGCAGGAGGCCCGCCCTGACTCAGAAGGCAGTCTGGGGACAAAAGGAGTCAGGCCTCGTCTGGTTTACCCTAAGGCAGTGGCTCTCAGGGAACTCAAGCAAGAGCAACCCCACAGCCTCAGACGGCACCCCTGGCGGCCAGCCGAGGGGGACACTGGGTCTGCAGTCTACCCTGCAGCTGGGCTTCGGGGACAGGACAAAGCTAAGAGGAAGAGGCGCCTGGGGGAAGGTAAAAAGTCTGCGACCGTGTTTCCCGGCGGCCACTCCCCTGAGGAAAGGGACTGAGAAGGGAGAAGGGGGGGCTGAGAGGAGGGGCCGTTTGATGAAAGAGACACCATGTGTGGCTCGAACCCTTTCTCCAGCGGCTGCTATTCTACACGCTCCAAGGGGCCATTCCGTACCAGGCACCGCAGAACGCTGCTGTCTGCCGTGCGGTGCGAGGGCCCTGCTTCTCTCGCCGACTAGCGGGCAGCAGAGCTCGTGAGCCGACACGGCCCCCAGGGGGCGGACTAGGGTCCAGGCCCGAAAGGACGTGACTCCCGGGGTGAGGTCGCAGGCCCGCTCACACCCTCGGAGGGGCTGACAGGACTCATCTCACCTGTGATGCTTTGAAAGGACCTTCTCCACCTTCCCGGAGAGCACACTCCAGATGTAGAGAGAGCCCTCGGCCGAGCCCGCTGCCACGTAACTGCCATCAGGGCTGGAGGGACACGCAAGACGAGAAATGTCGGCCGTCCAGCCCCAGTCAGCCTCCTCGGGACCTCTCCCCAGGAAGTCGTGCTCACTCTTCGTTCACGAGTCACATGTGACCATTCCGTGTGCCCAGAAACCAGAGGTGCTATTCACAACCGATTTGGCCATAGACGCTTTGTCCTGTCATCTCGGCCTCCCCAGCTAGTGCGGAATGACTTCCGGGGGCCGTGAGGCCCAGGCCATCTCCCAGACTCTAACACAGCACACCGGGGCGGGGGGGGTGGGGGGGGTGGGAGGGTCAACGCCGACCTCCAAGGGGTCTCTCTGAGTTGATGCACTTGGAGATATGGCTCAGTGAAAGCAGGAAAGAAGGAAGCATCGATTATGGAGAAGCTGGTCCACAACCCCGGAACCGGCCACGCAGTGTGTTTGGGAGAATCACCGCAGGCGGGAGGACTAGGAAGGGGGAGACGGCCCCCCGTCCAGAGAGAGCCTGTTCTGCGCTGTCCAGGACCCCCCCACCCCAAAGGGCTCCTAGGTCAATGAGTAGACGGGGAAGCTGACACGCGGGGACAAGCCCACCAGCGACCGCCAGCCTTTGGTACGCACGCCTTCTCACCCCACCAGGAGAGGCACTAGAGAGCAAGGGGTGGGGCTCCGGGACTGAACCTGCAGGTCCGCTCCTGACACTGAACTCACGTTGAGACCCTGTACAAACTGAGCTCATGCCCCCAGCGGGAAGCTGCCTGGGCGCTAACCTTGGAGATGAGCCGTGCTGGGGGCACCACTAACCTGAACACGACTCTCGTCCAGTCGGAGCCGCACTTGAAGCCAGGCGCGCTGAAACAAGCACAGGATACCATGACTGCGGGAGCCACAGCGCTCAGGACCCCGGCCTCCTCCCGGCCCTCAGCAAACCAGCGAGACCCACACAGAACCCACACCAGAGCGTCTTCAGTTACCTGAACGTCTGCCTGACGGCATTAATTCGAAGGTCAATAATTTTTAGCAGGTCATCACGAGAGCAGCTGAGGAGTTCAGTTCTTTCCGGGTTTAAATCCAGGGCAGTGATCTTTCCCAAGAGCTCCATCTCTCGGACGATGCTCTCTGATCTACGGACAAGACGGCAAGTCTGAGGGGACCCAACACAGAGAGGTCGGAACTCCCCCACCCCGCAGGATGCCAAGCCACGGAGAAGAGCAATTCGACCAGGATGCAGGACTCCTCGAGGCAGCGAAAGCGCTCCCACCCCCACACACAGCCTCAGTGACTGCTCTTATTCCCCAATCAATTATTCTGTGAGTAGTTTTGAGCATTCAGACTCTGAAATTGGTAAGAAGCTGCTCCCTTGACCATTTCAGGAACGGCATGGTGACGCCCTGGAACCCAGTCTTCTTCCTCCCACTCCCCTAATTCTCCTCCAGCTGCAGCCCCCACCCAGGTCTGTGAACGGTGGTCCTGGGCTCAGCCCTGCTGCGCACGCAAACAAGGCAGGTGCCGACCGCTCTGCAGTCGTTCTGTCGGCAGCTTTCAATGCAACGACTTCCTACCCAAACCACAACCAAGGAAGAGTTTATCTTATTGATGCTGCCCCACTTTCACGGAACGTGGGGCCTCCACCTGTCAAATTAGGGGGTGAACCAGGAGGAGCCTTCTACACTCCGCAGTTCAGCTTGCCAGTAACCTGACACGTATCACCACCAATCACCTCCCTCCTAACCAAGCAGTCTCATCCTAATGGGACCCCGTCCCCCCACCCCACCCAGGACGCCCATTTCTGACCTCGACTCCTTGGGCTGCGCCCTAAGCGCCGCCCTCCTGCTGCTTTTCACGGCAGCTCCGATCAATCCGCTCTCACGTCATCATCACAGTCCTCCTATGACGACTTCTCATTCTCTCTCCCATCCAACCTCTCAACAGCTCTGGTTTTCAGTGTCTATCAGAAACCCCAAACTAACATCCTTTTCTGAACGCGCCTACTGCATCCTCTTCCTAAATCTGTCACGTGTTCTCCGTCGTGCTTTACTTCTCCCCGTCCTCGCCTCTGAGTCCGACCTGTAACGAGCCCCGACCATACTCTCCCTTGAAGCAATTCCCACTCCACACCTGCCTCTACTGCTCTGGTTCAGATTCTCGTCAACTCTTCACTGGTCTCGCTGCTCCCTCAAAACTGTACAGCTGTCACCAACATAACTACCAGCCTCGTGTGAAGCAATCCTTTGCTGAACACCCAGTGGCTTCTATGATCCGGTCACTCACAAAGGGCATCTAAAGCATGTGGCAATCGGACCGCCTCTCACCTGCCCCCGTCTCCTGGCCCCACCAGGCTACCCGGTTCTGGTCTGGAACTCTCTCAGTGGCTCCTCTGCCGTGGGAAACCTCACTCCTCAAGACTCATCCTGAGATGGTCTCAAACATCCCTGGACAAGGCCACCTGGCCCGGCTTCAGCGGCCCTGAGACCTGTGTGTCCGTCCTCCCGACTGCACCTGAAACTACCCGACAACCTAGTTCTTCGTCTGTCCAGCGAGCAGCTGGTCAAGTGACTACTAAGTATGCGGGCCACGCTCACAGGTGACCATCTACCAAGTACGCAGGCCACACTCACAGGTGACAGTCTACTAAGTACGCAGGCCACGCTCACAGGTGACAGTCTACCAAGTACACAGGCCATGCTCACAGGTGAGCGTCTCCTTTACGGTCAAGAATATCAAACTGATGGAAACAACCCAAATGTCCATCGACAGATGACTGGATTAGGAAGATGTGGTATATATACACGATGGAATACTATTCAGCCATAAAAAAGGATAAAATAATGTCATTTGCAGCAACATGGATGGAATTAGAAACCCTCATACTGAGTGAAGCAAGTCAGAAGGAGAAAGACAGATGTCATATGAAATCTCTTATAACT
>PVHT021183553.1:4651540-4682528 GCA_004024745.2 Catagonus wagneri
GGAAGATGTGGTATATATACACGATGGAATACTATTCAGCCATAAAAAAGGATAAAATAATGTCATTTGCAGCAACATGGATGGAATTAGAAACCCTCATACTGAGTGAAGCAAGTCAGAAGGAGAAAGACAGATGTCATATGAAATCTCTTATAACTGGAGTCTAAAACACTGCACAAATGAACATCTCAACAGAAAATAAAAGCACAAACTTGGGGAAGAGACTTGTGGTTGCCAAGGGGGCGGGGGAGGGGTGGGGGAGGGGTGGGAGGGAATGGGGATAACTAGTGCTTTAATGATGGAATAGCAAGGAGCTCCAACTGTAATGCACGGGGAACTATATCTAATTACATGTGACAAATCCATATATGTACATGTAATAGGGTCACCACATGGTGCAGTTGGAAAATCTGACAGAAATCTATAAACCAGCTGTAATGCAAAAAAAAAAAAAAATCAATGCTCTAAGAATGGCTCTGAAAGTAAAAGTGAAGGGAAACAAAAAAAAATAAAATAAAATGAAATGTTTAAAAAAAAAATATCAAACTGGAAAGATAACGTGTACTGGAACTCATTTCTGGGATTCTGAAAACATGACCCACAGACAAACACCACAGTTCTGGCACATACAGACCCTCTCATCTGCCTCCCCACCAAGCTCCTGGGCGTCATACCGGATGTCCCAGAAGCGAATTTTCTTGTCAAAGTGTCCACTCATTACACACTGCTCTGTGCAGACAATGTCATTGCAGCTGGAGCCCGCAAATACCGTCTTTATGCCTGAAAGAAAACCGAACAGGAGAATCGAGCAGAGGCCCCTGCGTGGCTGTGCATGTGACACTGCTACCCTCCCATTTATTTAAATGAAGCCTCCAGCGTGACCAAGAGTCACTCCCTCAGTGCCACTCAATACGTGACTGGACTTGAAATTCAAACTGTCCCGCACTAAGTGCAGCGTTGGCAGACCAAAAACCTCCACAGCTAACATCTACCTGTACATAGACACAGAGAGAATGAATTTCCTCACAGACTTTGCTGCGTAGATCCCAGAGTTTGAGGGTCCGGTCGTGACTTCCAGAAACAATACGTGCGTTGTCCAGCAGGAACTTGGCAGAGAGCACTTTGCCACTGTGCCCTGTGAGCGTGTGCTAGGAGAGAGAACAGCCAGGGTGAGCCTCGGGGCTCCACGCCACCAGTCAGTGGCAAGCTGCCAGGGAGCCGGCTTCTCCAAACACAGAGATCCGGGCGGAACACTTAGAGACAAAACGATGAGGAGCTCAGGGAAAGACCCAGAAAGCCTATCTTTGGGTGGTGCCCACAGGTGAGGTATCAAGAGAAAACGATAAATCTCCCACTACAAATAGAACTTTAAAGATATATATATATATATATATATATATATATATATATATATATATGAAAAATCCAACACCACTCTTACAAACTTCACATGGCCACATCCTCAACAAAAGGGAGAAGCAGGCGGTGGAGCTGAATATGGACAGTTTTCTAAAGAGGACACACAGATGGCCAAGAGACACATGAAAGAATGCTCAGCATGGCTAATCAACAGGGAAATGCAAATCAGAACCACAAAGCACCAGCACTGCACACCTGTCAGAACGGCTCTTGCAGAAAAGACAACACATAACATGTGCTGGTGAGGATGTAGAGGAAAGGGAACCCTCGGGCACTGTTGGCAGAAACGAACACTGGTGTCGCTGCTAAAATAACCACAGGAAGGGTCCACAAAACGTTAGAAACGGAAACCCCGTATGATCCAACAATTCCACTTCTGGGTATTTTCCCAAAGAAGACAAAACCACTAGTTTGAAAAGATATATGGGCCCCTATTTTCACTGCAGCATTAACCACATCAGCCAAGAGGTGGAAGCAACCTAAGTGCCCACTGACAGAAAAATGGACAAAGACATAGTAAATACACACAAGGGAGTATCACTCAGCTACAGAAAAGAAGGAAACCTTGCCGTCTGCGACAACACAGATGAACCTCGAGGATGTTATACTACATGAAACAGCTTAGAGAAAGAGGAGTACCAGGAGTTCCCACTGTGGCTCAGTGGTAACGAACCTGACGAGTACCCAGGCCTCACTTGGCGGCTTAAAGGATCCGTCACTGCTGTGAAGAGCGGTGGAGGCTGGCAGCTGCAGCTCTGATTCAACTCCTAGCCTGGGAACTTCCATATGCCGCAGGTGTGGCCCTAAAACAAAGGACAAATGTCATCATGACTTTACATATACATGGAATTAAAAAAAACTAACACCTTATAAAACAGAAACAAGACTTTTAGATACAGAGCACAAACTGGTGGATGTTGGGTAAGGGTGTGAGTAAAATGGGTGAGAAGGACCAAGAGGTACAAGCTTCTGTTACAAAATGCGTCCTGAAATGTAGCATGAGGAATACAGTTAATAATACCATACGAACTTTGGTGACAGATGATGACTAAAATAAATTTAGAGTCACCATCTAAACACTAATGTAGAGAAACAGTAAATCACTATGCTTTGCACCTGGAACTAAATGTTTTAGGTCACTTTATCTCAATTAAAAAAAAGAAAGTAGGAGTTCCCATCGTGGCTCAGTGGTTAATGAACTCTAAATACACACACACACACGCTCTACTATGTGAAGTATAAAAAATACAAATGCATAGGATATCTGTATTTATTCTTATTAGCCAATGAAATGAAAAAGAAAAATGTAATAGTCTCCATTTAAATATTATTAGTTTATGGAGTTCCCATCGTGGCTCCGCAGTTAGCGACCCAACCAGCATCCACGGGATGTGGGTTCGATCCCTGGCCTTGCTCAGTGGGTTGAGGATCTGGCATTGCCGTGAGTTGTGCTGTAGGTTGCAGCTGCAGCTCCACTTTGACGCCTATCCTGGGAATCTCCATATGCTGCGGGTACGACCCACAAAAGACAAAAAATAAAATAAAAAATAAATACTATTAGATTTATGCTGCCACATTCATCTTACATGTTAAAGAAAAATATTTCCTGAATCTGTATTCTTTATTGAGGCTATTCAAATTTTAAGCTATTAATTACATATGCTATTACGGAAACTGTCATAGTAACAACTGTTACTTAAGGGGAGATTATCTATAAAAGGACACAGGAAAAAATGAATGTCAGATGATATGACAGATCGAACTACGATAAAGTTATCAGCAAACATAAACTTAAAAAGGGGGAAGGGGGAGTCAGAGAACCTTCCTGAAATCTGCACTATGCTTGCCATTTTCTCCAAGTCTGAATTATACCAAATTACAAACTGTTAAATCCCGGTTTTTACCAGTACCTCTGAAAGTCAGGATTTAAAGTCGGAATAGATTAAATTTCCCTGGAGGGGAACATTTATAAAAGGAAACACCAGTACTCTTTTTCTTTTTCCTTTTTTTTTTGTCTTTTTGCCTTTATCTAGAGCCGCACCCGCAGCATATGGACGTTCCCAGGCTAGGGTTCGAATCAGAGCTGTAGCCACCGGCCTACACCGCAGCCACAGCAACGCATGATCCAAGCCACACCTGTGACCTATACCATAGCTTGCGGCAATGCCAGATCCTTAACCTACAGAGCAAGGCCAGGGATCGAACCCACATCCTCATGGTTACTAGTCGGGTTACCATTGAGCCTCAATGAGAACTCCCCATCAGGATTCTTTAAATAAACGATTAAAGCTCCTGGAGGGTTTTCAATCAGGTCTCAGCTTGAAATGTCAGATCATAACCAAGAGGCCAGCACTCCTATCAATCAAAACTCTTCGTGATGGGCTGTGGGAAGCCCGCCACGTCGCCCTCCCTGGCTGCCAGGCACAGAGGACCAGGTGTTCCCACTGCAGCCCACTGGGAGGGAGGCGGCTGGGGCCGGGCAGGGACCGGGGCGGCCAGCCCTCTTCCTACTTTGCAACATGGATCAACATCCTTCTGCGTGGAAATGTCAAAGGCTCACAAAGCATTCATTCATATTTTCCTTCTAATTAAAATAAAGCCTTTAAAAGACCCTCATGTACTTACTACACCCGCTAACTCACTGGGTTCCACCCGGACTCCACTCCTGAAGCTGAGAGCTCATAGTTTAGAGTGAACACTTTAGAAACCAGCTGTTCCCTTCTCTCAGTGGAACAGCTCCATTTCAACACTGGAACCGAAAACTCCGGGCCACAGGTGCTTTCTTTTCAGAAGAAGTCTGCACGGGTTCCAGGACCCCTCTCTCTCATTTAAACTTCTCTGGAACGGCACCTGACGACTGCTGCCAGCTAGTGGCAGCTGTGCTGTACGTGTGTGAAAACTTTCCACACAGATTAGGAAAGTTCCAGCAACAAAGCTTCTGTCAGGAATAATGCTCGGTTTAACTCCTCTAACCTGTACAAACCACGGGGAGAGGTACTTCTCACCCTATGTTAGCTAAGTTCTTAGTAAAAAAAACTATTTCATCCAAAAACTAAAGCTTCATAGATACGCACTGTTTTCCCTCTTTCTATAAAAGTAAAAGCACATTTCTCAAGTATAGGGAGGAAAAGACATGGCTCGTAAATGGGCTATGCAAATGCACCCCTTCTGCCTGCTCCAAATGCACATACTATTTTCACATGCTTGATGGGAAAACATCCCTACAGACTGATCGCTGTACTCTTACCTTTATAACACGAGCGGTTTTTCCTGTGACAGCTGAAAAAACACAGGCTCTGGGGTCACAGTGTTTGGCCTGAGCATCCTGAGTCTCTACTGTCTGTGGAAGACTGACTTCCTCATGCTGCTGAGCAAGGTGACCCGTGCACAAAGCCACGAGGCACAGGGCGACAGCATTCACTCCCTTTCTACAGCCCCCCTTAAGAGTTCTCATAATTTCTTTCTAATAGCTAAACAATCTTCAAGCAATGAGATTACAATTTATCTGAAACTTCCTTGGCCAAAAGACACCTAGAACACTAAAAGTTTATGATCCCAAGTGATGCTGCAATGAGTATCTATGACTTAATTCCCGGAATGAAACTGTTGGATTCATGGAATAAAGGAAAGAAACGTACGTATTTTCTGGTGCTTTGTGTATGTTAGCTTGCTTTTAAAAGTCTGGATTCCTGCTTATCTTGTCGCAAGGCTGAATGGTTTCATCTCCATGCACTCAGTGGTACGGAATTTAGCCTCCTGTAAGCATTCACTTTTATCACTTAAAAATGAATCTCTAGGCGTTCACGTTGTGACGCAGTGGAAAAGAATCTGACTTGTATCCATGAGGATGCGGGTTCAATCCCTGGCCTCGCTCAGTTGGTTGGGGATCCAGCATTGCGGTGTAGGTCGCAGACCCAGCTCAGATCCCGAGTTGCTGTGGCTGCGGTGTAGGCCGGCAGCTGCAACACCGATTCCACCTCTAGCTTGGGAACCTCCATAGGCTGTGGGTGTGGCCCTAAAAAACAAAACAAAAAACCCCCCAAAAAAACCACAAACTCTCTAAGCTGCTTTCAGTGGATCAAATTTATCTAAAATTCTTTTATGCATTCAGTGTTTTGTTATTTATTCTTCATACGTAATTTCTAACACTACTTGAAGGTTTTTATCTTCCTCTTTTAAACAAGGGCTCCCCATGGATGGGGCATGAGTTCCGACGCCACAGCAGCCCGAGTCTCGGAATGCAGAAGGCTTAGTGTGCTCTTCTCCCGGGCTCCACGCAAGCTCCCAGGCCGCCCACCGCGCGGGCAGCTCCCGTTAACACCAACCAAAGACGACTGACCTCAGAAAAATGCAGAACTTGAGGACGAGGTTTCTGAAATGAAAACCCTCATCTGAAAGCCAGCCCTCACTGAGGAGAAGTGAGCAGCGCGGTTCTTTAACCCAGCTCCTCAGGTCTGCACTGATCCTTCACGTTTTTTTCCGGGAGCTGAAAACACCCTGTATTGAAAGGAGTCCTCCGGAACAGCGGGCTGTTTCTCGGACAGCTTTACTAGAAGGATTTTAAGGGGAGCACTCAACCACCGGCTCCTGAACTCTGGTCTCTCCGGACACCACCCACTCATCACACCAGCTAAGGAGCCAGCGACCACGGCGCGGATCTCGAGTTTCAGAAGAACACAGGTGCCCGCTCAGGTCCTCCAGCATCCCGTGCAAGGCAGGGCCAGGGAGAGGCCACAGCCTCCTAAACAGGGAGCCTGCTTACTTCCTGGGCCCTGGTCAGGGTTTCATGCACTTTCTGGGGGTACGGAGAACCCCTTTAAAAGGGCCCGCAATCGCCTCCACACATTTAGCAAGCGTGTGAACACAGCTGTAAGCAGACCAGAGGCTCCGCTAATCCAGGAAGCGGGCTGTTCCCGGCACCGGCGCCCCCAGCTCGAGCCCGGGGCTGCGGCTTCCTCTCCAAGGAGACGGGCCACCCTGGCCAGCCGCTGCACCTAAGGAAAGTTCCCAGGAGGAATTCCTGTCGTGGCGCAGTGGTAACGAATCCGACTAGGAACGATGAGGTTGCGGGATTGATCCCTGGCCTTGCTCAGTGGGTTAAGGATCCGGCGTTGCCGTGAGCTGCAGTGTAGGTCACAGACGCGGCTTGGATCCCGCGTTGCTGTGGCTGTGGTGTAGGCCAGCGGCTACAGCTCCGACTGGACCCCTAGCCTGGGAACCTCCATATGCCGCGGGTGCGGCCCTAAAAAGCAAAAGTTCCCAATGTTATGAACCCTCACGCAAGTCTAGCTCTGCCTCCAGGTCTTCTTGTTATTTCACACACCGAAGCTGACGCTCGCCTGCTCGGGATTCTTCTACGAATTAAACAGCATCGCCCTGCACTCCTCACCCATCTGCTTTCCTCCCCTGAAGGCTCTTCACTGGTTAGACAGCTGTGCCGAGTCTCAGTCTAGACTAACCCAGGACAAGTGAACACAGGGAAGAGCACAGGCCTTGATTCAAATTCAGCTTTTTATTTGTCAACTCTAGGCAATCTGGGGGCGTACCTGCACCTCGGCCGCCTCATCTACCTTCCTCACTTGCATCCCCGAGGATTAAAAGCAGCAGCGAACACGACATCCCCTCACTACTGAGCCTAACGCACAGGACCTCTCAGGTAAAGACCTCGTCTTAAGCAATTAAAGACTGGGGAAGTAGTCGACCCTGTCAAATTCTGCTCAACAACTGATGGTTAACTGGAGAAGGCATGTCACAGGATGGACCGCAGCACTGCCAGGAGAACAGGCGAGGCCACCTCTTCCATGCTCAGGGTGCAGGACCACAGGACTTCAACTGAAAACTTGCTCAAGCATTTGAACAGATGTGAAGTGCTGCTTGAGAGGAGCCCAGCCCTGCCCACAGGCACCAGCCACCCCCTCCCTGTTCCTTCATTCCAACAAGAACACAAGGCAGGCCCTTCAGCTTTCGTAAGAGAACACAATCGTTGTCATCCTCACACCTCATGCTTTGCATGTGTAGGCCTGGATCCTCTTTCAACGAAGAATAAAGAATATCCCCCGCACACCTATGGTCAATGAATCCTGACAAAGGAGGCCTGAATTTACAATGGGGAAGACAGTACTTCGGCAAGTGGTGCTGGGAAAGCTGGACAGATGCACATAAATCAATGAAGTTAGACTGTCCCTCACACCGCACACACAAATCAACTTAAAATGCCTTAAAGACTTAACTACCAAACGGGAACACAGGCAAAGCATTCTCTGACATTAATCACTGCGATATTTTTGTAGGCTAGTGTCCCAAGGCAAAGGAAGTAAAAGCAAAAACTTCATCAAAGTTATAAGCTTTGGCACAGCAAAGGAAACCATAAACAAAATGAAAAGACAACCTTAGGACTAGGTGAAAATATCTGCAAATGATGCGACTGACTAGTGCTTAAGTTCCAAAATACACAAACAGCTCACACAGCTGGAAGAAAAAGAAAAGGTCAGAAGACCTAGACTGACATTTCTCCAAAGAGGACATAGAGATGGCCAGTCTACACAGGAAAAGATACTTGACACTGCCAACTAGAGAAGCGCGAATCAGAACTACGAGGTACCACCTCACACTGGTCAGAATGGCCACCATTAAAAAGCCTGCAAGTGAGTTTCGATTGTGGCTCAGTGGGTTACAAACCCATGAGGATGTGGGTTTGATCGCCGGTCTCACTCAGTGGGTTATGGATCTGGTGTTGCCGTGAGCTATGGTGTAGGCTGTAGACGTGGTTTGGATCCCATGTGTCTGTGGCTGTGGCCAGCAGCTGCAGCTCAGATTGGACCCCTAATAACCTGGGAACTTCCATATGCTGCAAGTGTGGCCCTAAAAGGCAAAAAGTCCACAAATAACAGTACTGGAAAAGGTGTGGAAAAAAGGGAATCCTCCTACACTGCTGGTATAATGTGAACTGCTATAGCCGCTACGGAAAATGGTATGGAGGTTCCTTTAAAAACTAAAAACAGAGCTACTATACAATCTAGTGACCTACTCCTGGGCATGTATCCAGAGAAAACTCTAACTGAAAAGACACATGCACCCCAATGTTCATAGCAGCACTATTTAAAACAGCCAAGACAAAGAAGCAATCTAAATGTCCATCGACAGATGAAAGGATCAAGAAGATGTAGGCAATGGAATACTACTCAGCCATTAAAAAGAACGCCATTTTCAATAACATGGATGGACCTAGAGATTATCATACTAAGTGAAGTAAATCAATGACAAATATCACATGATACCACTTATATGTGGAATCTATACTGCGACACAAATGAACTTATATACAAAAGTCTCACAGACAGAAAACAAACTCATGGTTACCAAAGGGTAAAGGGGACAGGGGAGGGATAAATTAGGAGCTTGGGATTAGTAGATGCAATTTACAAAATGGATACAGAACGGATATTTATACAGAATGGATAAACTAGGTCCTACTATCTAGCACAGGGCATTTATTCAATGTCCTGTAAGAAACCATAACGGAAAAGAATATGAAAAATATGTGTATATATAACTGAATCACTTTGCTGTACACCAGAAACTAAAACAACATTGCAATCAACTACACAATCAGGAAAAAAAAAAAAAAAGACCACCCTTTAAATATTAGCTAGCATTTAATACTGGCAATTTTCTATACAGCTTCTTGAAGAAAATGAATCAGACGGTGGGAAACTACCTAATGGATCATTCTACTGCAGCTCCCCGCTTCCCTGTAGATTTATCTTTAGAAAGTTCATCTTGGCATCATGTCCTCTGTTCTTCATGTGGGTTGACATAGAAGCTTGTGTCAAGCTCTTTTTGAGGGGTAAAAGGCCCATCAATGTCAAGTAAATCCTCAACTTAATCTTTCAGTAGCTTTTATTTAATGAGCTTATATGAAGGTTGCTTCGAGCTTAAGGAGAAAAACACATCTCCAAATTAAGCTATGTCTTCTATGAGAACAAAGTGACATAGCCATCAAATTTCTGTCTTTGTTCTGGAATCCAAAGGCAAGTTTGGGTTCAGAAGCAGATTTCTTCAACATCCCATCCCACTGTTCTCCCTCCCCCAGACACCCACCTCCTGGCTTTGCTTCAGAGTTGTTTTCTCTCTCTCTCATAAATGCATCTGATATATGTACTTCTACATCCTGCTTTCCAGCTCTACTCTGCAAGGTAATTAAGACTCGGGGTCCTTCAGAGAACAGACTTGCGGTTGCCAGGGGGGAGAGAGTGTGATGGACCGGGAGTCTCGGGTTAGTAGAAGCAAACCAGTACATTTAAAATAGACAAGCAATGCGGTCCTACTGTACAACACAAGGAACTATATCCAGTCTCTTGGGATAGACCATAACGAAAGATAAGAAAGGAATGTCTATGTATGTATGACTGGGTTATTATTAATTTTTCTTCTAAGGGCCATACCAACAGCACATGGAGGTTCCCAGGCTAGGGGTTGAATTGGAGCTGCAGCTGCTGGCCTATACACAACCACAGCAACGCCAGATGGGAGCTGTGTCTGCAACCTACACCACGGCTCACTGCAATGCTGGATCCTTAACCCACTTAGTAGGGCCAGGGTTTGAACCCGAGTCCTCATGGATACTAGTTGGGTTTGTTACCACTGAGCCACAATAGGAACTCCAAGACTGGATCACTTTGCTATACAGCAGAATCTGGCACAACTTTGTAAATCCACTATACCTAATTAAAAAAATAAACATAAAAAAAGACTTGGAGTCTTTAAGAAAAAACGTATATGCTGGAGCTTAAACAGCTAAAGTTAAGCTAAAACCGACATCTACCAAAAATATTTAGTTCTTATAAACAGTTTAGTTCTTATAATTCTGTCTTTCATGGAAATGTGATGGTTTCCTACTGCAAATATTTTCCAATCAAATTATGTACAAAGTGACTGTCAAGTGGAAACATAAATTTTCCCAAAGAGGAAAGGAAAGGGCAGGGGAAAATCAAGTTTGATTTTCAGGAGAACACACAATTCTAATTAATCAACCTGCCATTTCCTGTATTTTGTGACTGATAACCAACCACATGAACAGAGATTATAAAAACTTTCTTTCTGGTCGTTCCTGAGACATGTGGAAGTTCCTGGGCCAGGGATAAAACCCATGCCATAGCAGCGCCATGAGCCACTGCAGTGACAATGCCAGATCCTTAACCTACTGTGTCACAAGGAAACTCCAATATTAACTTTCTTAACTGGGACTTACTCGTAACCGATAGTCATCCACAGTCCAGATTCGGCTTGCAAAATCATTTGAAGCTGCTAAGAGGTAAGATCCCTGTAGGGATAGAGAAGAGAAGAAATCTTAGCCAAAATAGGAAAATTTAGTTCACCTGGTACAAATTCCCCAATAATCAAACCCAAGAAGGTTTAGATGCCCAGAACTATACACCTGATATGAATACCAACTGTTAAAACCAGTATTCTGTCAATCTGCCAATCACGCCAAGTTCAGACCCTTCTGAGCATGCTCAAACTCACCTGAACGTTGCAGACACCTCCCAGCTCAAGATGGAACTCATCCTCTTGTGTTCAATCCCCAGCCCACCCAGCTCCATGCCTTCTGTAACCGCAAGCGCTCATTCTCGACACTCCCAGCCTCACCTCCCAACTGTCCCCAGGCCTTGGACCTGCTTCTCTCTGACTAGAACCCCTCCCTCTCCACTGGCACTGTCTTGGCCCAACCGGGGGCCTTTATCTAGTCTGCAGGGATGCCAAGTGACTGGGTCACTGCAGACCTGTCTCCCTTAGCCAGTCCTCAGCAACAGCACAAAATTTATAATCTGCCTACGTTCTTCTCTAACATTGATTTAAGAGAGAAAACAGCAGAGAAACCAGATACGATATTATTTTTTGTCTTTTTAGGGCTGCACCCACGGCATATGGAGGTTCCCAAATCGGAGCTGTAGCTGCCGGCCTACATCACAGCCACAGCAACGTGGGACCTGAGCCGAGTCTGCAACTTACACCACAGCTCACGGCAAGGCCGGACCCTTAACCCACTGAGCGAGGCCGGGGATCAAACTTGCGCCTCATGGATGCTAGTCAGAATTGTTTCCACTGAGCCATGACGGGAACTCCCCAGAGACGTTACTTTTGAATTTCAAGGTATGGCGGTCTTAAATTGTTTCTAAAAACGTACACTCACCGATTTCTACACATACTTACAGCACTATCGAACTCCATGCTTGTGATTCCTGCATTACTGCCAGAGAGGGAGCCCTTGAACTCACATTTTTCTGCACAGAAACAAAGATTAAGAAAGGAAAGGTTTTTTTTTTTAATTAAAAAAAAAGGCATATTAAAGCCAACATATAAATTAAAAAGAGGCACTTGAAATATAATGGAAGCCAATTATATGGTCAAACACTGGATCCTTAACCCTCTGCACCATAAGACATCAGTCTCTTGTGCAGAATCTTTCCCGAACCAAGTAACAGTGCTAACTGGATAATGAGACCAAGACACACGGTGCGTCAGTTCCAGGAGCGAAGTGTCCAGTCTAGGTGGGTGCGGAGCCCAGCGTATGGGTTCTTAAGCTTTTCTTTTCAAGAAATTTAGTGACTTCAAGTCCCTTTACAGAAGATAAGTGCAGAAATTTAAAAACATGTCAACTGATCTAGACACCAGGTTTACTTAGTTCTAAGTGAAACCAAATATACTTTGGTTTTGATCAGTATTTGTACCAATTTAATGATTGCTTTTTTTTTTCTTTTTATGGCTGTACCCACAACGTATGGAAGTTCCCAAGCTAGGGACTGAATCGGAGCTGCAGATGCCTAGGCCATAGCAATACCGGATCCTAGCCAGATCCTCAACCCACTGATTGAGGCCAGGGATCAAACCTATGTCCTCACGGACACTATGTGGGCTTCT
Source organism: Catagonus wagneri (assembly GCA_004024745.2). Classification (NCBI taxonomy): domain Eukaryota; kingdom Metazoa; phylum Chordata; class Mammalia; order Artiodactyla; family Tayassuidae; genus Catagonus; species Catagonus wagneri. Next base: position 4,663,880 of record PVHT021183553.1, read on the forward strand.
TACCCTGCTGAGCCACAATGGGAACTCCAATGATCACTTTGATAGAAACTGACCATTAAAATTTCAGAACCCAAGGTATAAAAAGATCCTGCAGTAAAAAAAAAAAAAAAAAAGAGTTCCCATCGTGGCTCAGTGGTTAACAAATCCGACTAGGAACCATGAGGTTGTGGGTTTGATCCCTGGCATCACTCTGTGGGTTAAGGATCCGGCGTTGCCATGAGCTGTGGTGTAGGTTGCAGACATGGCTCGGATTCCGTGTTGCTGTGGCTGTGGCAAAGGCCGGCAGCTACAGCTCTGATTAGACCCCTAGCCTGGGAACCTCCACATGCCGCAGGTGCAGCCCAAAAATGACAAAAAGCCAAAAAAAAAAAAAAAAAGATCCTGCTGTATAGCACAGGGAACTACATATAGTCACTTGTGATGGAACATGATGGAGGATAGTGTGAGAAAAAGAGAATGTGTGTGTGGATGTATGACTGGGTCACTTTGCTGTACAGCAGAAATTGACAGTACACTGTAAATCAACTATAACAGGAAAAAATAAAAATCTTAAAAAAAAAGTAAAATGGGAACCTACTGTATGTAGCACAGGGAAATCCACTCAGTATTCTGTGATAACCTATACTGGAATGAGTATGTGCATGTGTATAACTGAATCACTCTTCCGTATAGCACAAATTAATATAACATCGTACATTAACTAGACTTCAATTTTAAAAATTAAAAAAAATAAATGTTTACTTGTAGTTACGCATAAGCAGCTAGTCACTAGAAGGCCGGTAAAGCTACTGTGGAGTCTCAGGAATTTATCTGCTTGCTTCCTCTACCTGAACCTAAGACTCTGGCACTCCCCTGCCTGTCAGTGCCTCCCCCTTCAGCCTCCTTCAGCAACAGGCCCAGCCAGGCACCCTGCGCTCTGCTTTTGGACAGCTTTGACCACCCACCCAAGGAAACTAATGATGAGCTTGTAAGTCTCGATGATGTGATCAAGTTCCTTTTTTATAGGCAGCTTAGGGATGACCTCTATAAACAAGCCAGGAAAACAATTAGGGAAACAGTTCAAACTGAATTCATAAATGCTGGAGTAGAGAACAGTACACATTTCAATGAATAGTCCTTTCCCTTAGGATTTCTAAGTGGTACTAATAATGTTATAAATACTGGTTTGCGGCTGTCAAACACATTTAGGAGCAGGACTATTAACTTTGTGGATGGACCCTCCTCTGAACTGATTTGCAAGGCACATTTAATGCCTTTTCCTGGATCCTAGCTTTTGATTAGATTTTCACAACCCAACACCCCCTAATTAAGGACTTTAACACCCTTAATTAAGGACTTTATTTAGATAAGGTCTATTCAAACAAAAATATTATTGCAAATTCTAAAAAATATGTCTTATTCCCCAAACATCTTTTATTTGGCAAGTGACACAGTGCTAAAATCTAAGAAATGATCAGTAAGCAATATTCTGCACAGGAGACTGATGTCTTATGGTGCAGAGGGTTAAGGATCCAGTGTTGTCACTGCAGTGGCTTGGTGTCATTCCTGGCCTGGAACTTCCACACGCCGTGGGTGCGTGGAGCTTCTCCTTTCGAGAAAATAAGGCAGACAGGTGTTCCTACTAGGTGAAAAGTGCCATTCTTCTGACATTTTTTTGGAACGGTAAAACACAAAACCCCGAACTATTTCATAAAAGGCTTCTTAGGCTTGGTTCTTGCAAGATTCAGGAAACATTAGCCAAGGTTGCAAAAATTACAGAGTGAACAAGCTATTTATGGAGGAAAGGCCCTATAATTAGTTAGGACATGGTGGATATTTGTTCCCAAAACTATAAAAAATGCTGCCAACACTCCATGTTATTTCTGTAGCACAGGAGAAACTTTCATTTTATTAATAACATAAATTATACTTTGACATAAACTACATTAATATTAGTTTTGATTAGTGTTTAATTCCTCTTTAGTGGCAAAAAGGTAACACTGTTACTAACGGCTGGTATCTCTGATTTCCTTTTGTTTTTTGTCCATGTCTGCAGCATTGAAGTTTCAAGGCCTGGGATCAAACCCACGCCACAGCTGTGACAATGCCAGATCCTTAACCCACTGAGAGACCAAAGAACTCCTCCAATTTCTTTTTCTTTTTTTTTGTCTTTTTGCCTTATCTAGGGCCGCACCCGTGGCATATGGAGGTTCCCAGGCTAGGGGTCTAACAGGAGCTATAGCTGCCAGCCTTCGCCACAGCCACAGCAACGCGGGATCCGAGCCGCGTCTGCAGCCTACACCACAGCTCACGGCAATGCTGGATCCTTAACCCACTGAGCAAGGCCAGGGATTGAACCTGCAACCTCATCGTTCCTAATCGGATTCGTTAACTGCTGAGCCACTACGGGAACTTCTCCTCCAATTTCTTAAAAATGTTTTTACTGACCAAAGAGTAATACAAAAACATTTCTAGTGCTATTTCTATTTAACTGCACTGCATAATCAAAGACTAGATTTCTAAAATAAGTACTACGGATTTCCCCTGTGGCTCAGCGGGTTAAGGATCCAATCCTGTCACTGCAGTAGCTCTGGTTATTGCTGTGGTTCAGGTTTGGTTCCTGGCCCAGGAACTTCTTGCATGCTGCAGGCGTGGCCAAAATAAACAACCCCTCCCCCGAAGCCCCCAAATACAACCCTACTAAATATCATGACATTCCTATTCTTACAGTTTCATTATTATCTTCTAAGTTTCAGCAGTTATCATTCATAAAGTGTTTCCAGATAAAACAGTGCAAATTTCAATGGACTTCAAATAGCTGTAACTGCCAGGGATTTAATTACTGAGTCATTGTCACAAAAATCAAAGACCAGGGCAGACCAGTTTAGTGCTTTATATGATAATGTATTCTAACAAAGTGAGCAGCAGACTATTCTTGCTCTAAACACATCAAAAGTAGTAACACCACACATGCTTCTTCAGTGGCTCAGCAGCGCAGAGGAGGCTGCACTGGAGAAGAGAGCAAGGGAGTTTAGTCTTAACGCCCAGCTCAGGCCCTGGTTCCACCAACCCCTGGCCACGTAAATCAGGCAGTGTTTCTGAGTTTTCACCCATCAAACAGGGGCGATACCCACCTGTCTTACCGGCAGAGGGCTCCTGTGAGGATCAGAGGAAGTTAGAGAGACAGAGGTGTGATGGCGCTGCTTACGGATTGTTGGACATGAGCACATAGGTGCTGTAACCACAGAAACCTGGCAGAGTGGTTCCTACAAACCCTTCAGCCTGTTTTTTGACCTTGCCTTATTAAAAATACCTGTATATTTATTATTTATTCCCCTTTTTTTTTGGTCTTTTTAGGGCCTCATTCACAGCATAGGGAGGTTTCCAGGCTAGGTAGAGGTCGAATCAGAGCTGTAGCTGCTGGCCTATGCCACAGCCACAGCCACAGCAATGCGGGATCTGAGCTGCATCTGAGACCTACACCACCGCTTATGGCCAATGCCGGGATCCTTAACCTATTGAGTGAGGCCAGGGATCAAACCAGTGTTCTCATGGATGCTAGTTGGGTTCGCTAACCACTGAGCCACTACTGGAACTCCAAATACATGTATATTTAACTGAGTATCAAAATGTTGAACCCGGGCTCTGTCCAAATTCAGAATTCTGAGCAGAGTTTCTTAAACTCCCATTTCCTCTTTCAATGCCATCGCATTCTGAGTACTCTGAGGTCCCCATTCCTGAAACAACGTCTAATCAAAGAGAGGGAGTCTTGATCTTAGAGCTCTGTCTGTAGTTAACAAACAAAGCTGTTTGCTAAGTACATGTCCTGGGCGATACACGCCTCTTCTTATTCTCAAGCTTACCTGTGACCTCAGTCACTTTTTCCCTAGGCTATGGGCACTGGCATTATTAAATACATAAAACACAGCTTTATGTGTAATTTAATTGTAGAGTCCATAACTGTAATATTTTTTAATTTTCCTTCTAAAACCTATACTATTTTGTTTTTTGTTTTCTTTTTTTCTGATTCAATGTTTTTTTTTTTTCACTTAATGGATTTTATTTCAATTATATTTTATTTTTTTTGTCTTTCTGCCTTTATGTGGAGCTGCACCGCGGCATATGGAGGTTCCCAGGCTAGGGGTCTAACAGGAGCTGTAGCCACCGGCCTTCGCCACAGCCACAGCAATGCGGGATCCGAGCCGCGTCTGCAACCTACACCACAGCTCACGGCAACGCCGGATCCTTAACCCACTGAGCAAGGCCAGGGATCGAACCCGCAACCTCATGGTTCTTAGTCGGATTCGTTAACCACTGAGCCACGAAGGGAACTCCTTATTTCAATTATAGGTGTACAAAAAATCACTAGTCAATTTGATAGATTTTGTGTTCCAAACCCACAGTGCATCCCCCCTACCCCCCAGACTGTCTTATTTCAAAAACCAAGTTTTTCCAAAGTCTGTGAGTCATTGTCTGTTCTGCAAGAAGTTCACTGTGTCTTTTTAGTTTCCACATGTAAGTGATAGCACTGAGTGTTGTTGTCTAATTGTCTGACTGGTAAAACCTATACTATTTTGGAAGATGATCACTACATATCTGAGGAAACACAGATGCTAACATACCTCTAACTTGAAAACCCAGAGCAAACTTCCACTCAGCTGTAGAGGAGAACTGAGACGGCAAGAACATTTTGGTCAGATGGTTCCTTATTCAAAATACTCCATGTTTTGAGAAGATGAACAACTCAAAGACTTCTTTCTGTTTCTCACCTCCGAACACTTCCCAGAGCTTCACCCTCCGATCCATGCCTCCTGTAGCCAGCAGCCGGGAGCCCGGGCTGAACTGCACAGCGTTGACCTCCCCGTCGTGAGCGTCCTGCAAGACAAATGACCTGTTTCGAACCCGATCACTGTCATTCCCCAGAAAAAAGGGCCACACTGGACTCCTGACCAAAGGTTACACATCCATCGCTGAAGAGGGGATTCAGGAGGTCTCTGGTGGTTCAGCAGATTAAGGATCTGGTGTTGTCACTGCTGAGGCTCAGGTTCGGCCCCTGAACCTTACGGTTACCAAAGAAGACAGGTTGTGGGGTGTACAAATATAAATACAATAAAATTCACTGAACTATTAAAAAAAAAAGAGGGGACCCAACCATAAACTTGGCTCCTAGCACAGGATCTCCAGAGATTCTATTGTCATTAAATTTTTTTTTGGGGGGCAGCACCAGAGCCACATCAGTAATGATGCCAGGTCCTTAACCTGCTGAGCTACCAGGTAACCCCTACTGTCGTTGAGCTACCAGGTAACTCCTACTGTCGTTGAGCTACCAGGTAACCCCTACTGTTGTTGAGCTACCAGGTAACCCCTACTGTTGTTGAGCTACCAGGTAACCCCTACTGTTGTTGAGCTACCAGGTAACCCCTACTGTCGTTGAGCTACCAGGTAACCCCTACTGTCGTTCAATTCTTCTTCTTCCTGTTTTGGTCTTTTTAGGGCTCTCACAGCAACGCCAGATCCTTAACCCACTGAGGTCAGGGACTGAACCTGCATCCTCCTGGATACTAGTCAGGTTCTTAACCTGCTGAGCTACCAGGTAACTCCTACTGTCGTTCAATTCTTCTTCTTCCTTTTTTGGTCTTTTTAGGGCTCTCACAGCAACGCCAGATCCTTAACCCACTGAGGTCAGGGACTGAACCTGCATCCTCCTGGATACTAGTCAGGTTCTTAACCTGCTGAGCTACCAGGTAACCCCTACTGTCATTCAATTCTTCTTCTTCCCTTTTTGGTCTTTTTAGGGCTCTCACAGCAACGCCAGATCCTTAACCCACTGAGGTCAGGGACTGAACCTGCATCCTCCTGGATACTAGTCAGGTTCTTAACCTGCTGGGCTACAGTGGGAACACCCCACCCCCCTCCTTTAACAGCATCTTTCTACCTAGGAGGTCTCAGATTGAAAACTTGAGATCATGCACCATCACACCCATGGCTGCCGCTCATCGGTCTCCTGTACAGCTGGTTCTGTTGGACATTTGTCAGCTGTGAACCTTACACTCTGAGAAACACAGGCTGACAGAATCCCAATTTATCAGCTGCTCCATTACCCCACACACATGACTTAAATGTGATGGGAGGGAAAACAGGGGCTGCTGGGAGTTGAGGGCAGGGAAGGGACTGTGACATTAAGTGCAATCAGACCTTTTACCAATCATCATCGACCTCCGAGTGCCCGGGGCTGTTAGGGAATCACAGGAGTGGGTGGGAGGGGCCTGAATGGTCCCCCACCCGACTCCCCATCCAGAGCAGGACTCTATGACGCCCAAGGTGGCTAACCGCTCCGCCAGTTCACTGTGTGGAAATAACTTCTGAAGTTCCTCTTTATGCCTGGAACTGAAAGCTCCCCCAGGTCAGCTCCACCCCATCTCTTTATAGTCAGTCTTCCCCTCTCCCCTGGCCGGCTCCTCTGACGCCCCCCACGTGACCCAAGAGCCAACCTAACCGGGCTGGGCTGCACCCTTCCACAACCCCCCCAGCCACCCACCAGCCCTGAGCCGGGGACTCCATGTTTCCCTGGGCGGGTTCCATTTCTGCTCAGTCACCCCGGCTGGGACCCAGCTCAGATTCCAGCTGACAGCCGTGGGTCACAGTAGCTTCTGCCTAGGACTGTCTCCTGCCTCCAACCATGTGCTCCTAATGGTCAGAAGTCACATGGATACAGGGAGAATTCGTGAGGTCAAGAACTGCCCTGCTGACTGACCTTCCAAAACAGACCACTGACTAGAATCTCTCTTTCCAAACTGAAGCCAAACTGGTGGCAATAATTACATGAATTACGCTTCAATTTCTCACCACTCCCAATGAGCTCTCCCTTGCCCCAGCCCTCAAGCTACTGATCCTTTCTTATGGAGCCAGTCTTATATTACAGAGAGGGGGTGGTAGATAAATTCTGTTCTCTGAAGATAAGCAAAATACACCAAGGCTACTTATCAAAATATAATCAATCCCTTCTATCAGACAGCCAATGGGAGTAAAAGCTTGAAACAAATACAACGGTAACGAAAAGCTTAGCTGCAGCAGAAGATATGATCCTTCAACTGTCAGGCTCTGTTTCCATGAAGTCTGGTGGGGTCTGGGGATAAACTGGACTTACGAAGCCACACACTGCAGTCGTTGGTACCCTCACTTCTTTACTGGAGCCGGGATGGGTATCCACGTTATCCTGGGGCGCGGAAACGGAAGGGACAGAGCGCCTCCTGAGAAGTGACATACAGGAAAACATCAGGATTGCACAGGATTCTGTCACCAAACCCTCAGCAGGGATTCAAAGATGTCTTTTATCAACAGCTGCTTTTCCCTTCCAGACCCTCTAAACCACAGAACAATTCCCCAGATCAGAAGCCTCTTCGCTCAGCGACGACTGGAAAGACAGTGGGCACTTACCTGCACTCTTCTGCTTGCTAATGCATGACTCCCAACTCACACTGAAAGGTCATCCTGAGCAAAAACTGCTGCCCGTCAATTAACCTCTAGAAACATTCTCAACGTAACGTAACTGCTTGCTCATTGGGAGCGCCTGAGTACGGTCACGAAACCGTTTTAAGAGGAGTCCCAGGCCTAGTCACAGTCATCCTCAGCGTACACTTGTGGTCAGGGCGGAGCTGAACACATGCCAAAAGAAAGCGACCAGAGCGTGACTGCTGGACACAGAGCTGACCCCAACCGCCCGGCTCCGAGGGCTGCCGGCATTCCCAGGGGCATGCGAAGCGTCCTGGTGCGCACAGGGACGCGTGATGACTGGGCTGGGGAAGCGGTGAGCAGCGTAATTGCCAACGACCCGCACTCGCATGCTGGGCTGAGAGAGGAGAGTAGTTTCACCTGGCAGCATCAGAAGAGTGATGTCCCAAAAGGGGAGACTCGGACAGACTACAAGGGTAAGGCCAGAGATCAGCACGCAGCGAGATTAAGAGAAAGGAGGTTGAGGAAAAAGGAAGAAGCTAAATGAAAAGCTGAAATTACGGCATCACTATACTCTGCACTGAAATTCTGGTGTACATTTTAATGATTAACACATCAGGTCTATTTAAACACATATTAACAAGGCAAGGTGAAGGTGTTCTAACCTACCCAAAGATATTAGTGATAGAATCCAGAAGGCCTCCAGCAGGCTGCGAGAGTCGCTTACTAAAGAGGAGGGGAGGATAGGTTTAAACCTTAGAAACATTTTGCCCAAATAATCAATCAATCAAAAACAGTCCACTGAAATAAGTACCTGGGAGTAAGTTTCCCACTGTGTTCCCAAACCCCAGGCGGGAACCCCTCACGGTGCTGAGCCACCAGGAAAACGGGCAAACCCAGCCTCCAAGTTTTAAAACAAACATGTTTCCTTAGCATTAACTTAACTTCCCTGGAAATAATGCTTTAGACAGTGAAGCTAACTCACCTAACAACTACTAGTGGTTTATAAACAATCCCATTCTGTTTGTCCTGCTTTGGCAAAAAATTAAATACAATTAAATAAAAATAAAAAAAATAAATAAAAATCCTAGAGCCCTCCTAAGCACTAAACAGTAATCTAAACAGTCACGCTGCCTAACAAGGCCCATCTTTCAGGAAGCCATAGACTTTTTCCTGCTTTCCTTCCCGGCGGGTGGCAGCACTGAGAGACACTCGCCTCCCATGAAGCAGAGGCGACCAGAGAAAGACAGGCACGCTCTGGAGCCCACGAACGCCACGACCGGGGCCCCACTCTGTGCTCCGGCCCTGCCCACGGCGGGCCGCCAGGCTGCCGGGCTGCGGCTTGAGCGCGCCTTTCCTGGCACAAGCTGCCTACTTACGTGGCCGCTCTGCTGATGGCTCGCACAGGAGAGGTCTCCTCGGTGTGGTCAGAGGTTTCGTCTACAAGGACTTCAATGTCGTCATCCCTGGGAAAAGGGGCAGAGGGAGGTCTCGGATTCTGCTAAACAGAAGCTGTGGTGAGTCTGCTCCACAAAGGCCAACACCAACAGCACTTGGGAGGCATACACGGCCTGGGTGACTTGACTGGGACAGAGGGGGCTGGGTAATGGTCTCTGGAGAAAAAGGAGCTGCCATCTGAGCGATACTAAAGGCAACAAACCAAACCCAGGATTCCAACTGGAAACAACTTTAGGGGTGAGCTCTGGGTCTTTATAGGTCTAAAAGCGCCCACTTAGAAAGCAAAGAAATAATGGCTCATTAAGTCCGTAACCACACAACCAGGACCAAGGCGGATCCTCCTTATCCAAAGTCTGGTTAAGCTAAGGGGCTCCTGCATGCCAGCACCCGCACTCCGGCACTCACGCGGGAAACGGGCTCAGTGACACGGAGGACAGTGGGGCAGCCGCGGACATGAGGGCCTGCCAGGGCAGGGAGAAGGTCCAGGCCAACGAGAAGATGGCCCGCTGACAGGGCGTGGAAATCAAGGGCTTCATAAACAACTCAGCTCTAAATGTTACTGGAACAGTGAAGAACAGGGAAGCAAAAATCTAAACACAATTCATTTTTTTTTGTCTTTTTAGGGCCACACCTGCAGCCTATAGAGGTTCCCAAGCTAGGGGTCTAATCGGAGCTGTTGCTGCCGGCCTACACCACAGCTCATGGCAACACCGGATCGTTAACCCACTGAGTGATGCCAGGGATCGAACCCGCAACCTCATGGTTCCTAGTCGGATTCGTTTCCGCTGCACGACAGGAACTGCTAAACACAATTCATTTTTGACTCTGGGTATTGAGTGTGTTTAACACTCGGTGTCTCTGACACGGAGAATCTATCACATCACACACGAAGTAATCATGTTGTAGGAACACACTCCTTTGCTGCTGCTTATCCCACCTGATACAAAGCTCCTGGGAACCCCCCTGCCCTGTGTTCCTGGTTGAGGGGAAGGCAAGTGATTATTTTGGTCTTAATGACTTCCTACTGAGCTGCAATCTTTCTGGAAAAGTAAAATAATAAAATCTAATAACCCAAGACTTTACTACCAAATGTTTGGATTCACAAGAACTCGAAGGAGAGATTTTTCTGTGATTAATTACCTGTATTATGTAAATATACACTTCAGAACTTGTTAGCAAGGAAGTTAAACCATTAAACCACGTTCTGGCAAACTTATTTTCCTTGGCTACTGATTCTAGGCTCCCCTGTAAGTGAGCCCAGTCAGGATTAGAGAACAAAGGTGTGCCTGAGGACACACAGGACAGGCTAGGCCTTCTCTTGTGGTTTAGGGGGTTCACCTGGGTTCACACAAAGGTGACAACAGAACAACCGACATGGCAAGAGTAATAAACATGAGCTAAGCCTATGTAAACGGTTTAAGATAGAAGCAAAGATTAAGAACAGGCTTTGCAGTCAGATACCCCTAGTTTCACTCTAGCCCCAGTGCTTCCTGTGTGATTTTGGGCACAATGCTCGACCTTTTACTATTTATTCATTTTTCTTTAGGGCCGCCAGTCTATGCCACAGCCACAGCCACAGCAATTCAGGATCCGAGCCGCATCTGTGATCTATACCACAGCTCATGGCAATGCCGGAACCTTAACCCACTGGAGCGAGGCCAGGGATGGAACCCACAACCTCACAGATACTAGTCAGGTTTGTTTCTGCTGAACTACGATGGGAACTCCCTGGACCTTTTTAAATTGTGTTATACCTTGTCTCCCATTTATGCTGGCCAAGAGGAGGCAGACAAATGATGCCTTTGTAAGCTGGTGTTTTTAAGGAAACCAAACTCACTTCCAGGTCCATCATTTATCTAGTTTGCAGCTTTGGATAAATACCCCTGAGATTTAGTTTCCTCATGTGAGAGTAGAGAAGACATACGCGCATGCTACATCTAAGGCTTGGTATGAGAAGCTCTGTTTTCTTATAAATCAAGACCTTTGGCAGATAACTCCTAACTAAATTTAAACCACTCCCCTCCATTTACAAGGAAGCAAACAACGTTTTTAAAAAAAGATCATAACTCTAATACTATATTCCTGAATATATTTCAATGAGAGGAAAAAACCCATATCCTCAACCAGGACAAAGGGAATTTAGTCACTAAAAACATCCACCACTCAAATTTCAGCGAAGACCCTCTACCCAACTCCAGACTACGAAAAACTCCACTGGTTCTTTTGTTCCAGAGGATCCTAGGTTTTATTTACACTTCAAGGGTTTGCCCAAACCTCCACCCGAAACCACAAGCCAGGAAGAGAGCAAGAGACAGAACCCGGCCCAGCACCACACCGCAACGGCCTCGATGAGGGGCAGAAAACAGACCAAAGCGTCAATGGGAAAACAGCGAGGCTGTCACCGTTAAGGATGGAGAGAGTCAGAATTCCCACTCACAGCTAAGAGTATAAACCGGAACAGCTTTCTGGAAGGTACTGAGTGTTTTTAATTTTCTTCCTTAGGTTTTTTAGTTTCCTTTCTAAATGGTTTTATAAAAGTGAAACATTGTAATTTTCATTTTCACGTCTCTACTCACTGTTCAGCCGGCAGGGGCTCCTTTGCTGCTTCTGCGAGCTCCTTCTGTAGCCGGGCCTGCCGCCTCCTAAAAGAAAAAATAAAAGGCCCACTATTTATGTCCACCTAAGGAAGGCATGGGGTTTGGCTCTCAAAACACTACTACCTCTATTACAACACATTTGAATATTCAGTGCACTTAAACAACTGCCACGGGTAAAGACACTCAAAGTCCCAAACCCACATCTGTGACACCTGTAAGGATTCTGTCATAACGGATTTCAGAGCAAAGCCCTAAGGATGGATTACATTATTAGCACAGACCCAGCAAGGGAGAAGCCAGTCTGTGGGGACCCAGGGCTTCTCAGGACAGAAACGCACATCAGCTTTGTCCAGGGCTAGTCATGATCAAAACAATTGTCTTTTTTTTTTTTTTTAATTTTATTTTAGGGCCGCACCCACGGCATAGTAGAGGTTCCCAGGTTAGAGGTCCAATCCGAGCTGTAGCTGCCGGCCTACGCCACAGCCACAGCCGTGCCAGATCCGTCTGAAATGCTAGTCAGATTCCTTTCTGCTGAGCCACGATGGGAACTCTCGAAAGTTTTCTACAGTAAACAGTCTTACACTTACATGCCAAGAGCATAAACTGTAATAAAAATTTACCTGTACCTAGTATGGTTTTATTATTTATAAGTTTGAACTCATTTAACCCTTATAACAAGGTTTAACCATTTTACAGATAAGGAAACTGAGGTACAGTGAGATTCCTAAGCCGTCAAAATGTCCACAGCTTCAGCTTACTATGGCTGGACACGAGCTCTGCCGTGGCAAAATTTTATTGTGGTCATGCAGCGATTCCACCCTCTCCCCTTCTCAGAACCATTCTGTCTCTCCTTTCCAAGTCCTAAATTCTGTTGGATTTTTTTTTAAAGGAGTGTGGCACAGTAGGTTAAGGATCTGGTGTTGTCACGGCTCTTGGGTTGCTGCTGTGGTTTGACCCCTGGCCTGGGAACTTCCGAATACTACAAATGTGACCACACACACACAGCAAAAAAAAAAAAAAAAAAAAAAAAGACTTCTGCTGGACAAGCAAATCACATCTTTATCTTTTTCTTCCTTTTTTTGCCTTCAGGTGTGGCCCAGGCCAGGGACTAAATCCAAGCTCGAGCTGCAACTTGTGCCACCACTGTAGCAATGCCGGATACTTAACCCACCGTGCCACAGTGGCGACTCCTAAAATTTTTTCAAAAAACCTTCTACCACAGTGATAATCCTCAAAAATGGGCAAAGTGGCACATCAAAATCTGGGACAGGATAAGGCTACAACTTGAAGAACTGCTTTATACTCTTAAACTTGAAAGATGAAAAGTCAGACTTACAGAACAAGTGACAAAGAGTACAGGTGAACAAATCTTCCTCAGCTGGACCAGACAACCGACAAACTACCCGTCTGAGGGGAAGCGTGTGCACGCACTCCTCTAACGGCGCCGGGCACAAGCAGAGGGTAAAGGACAGAGCTGGGGCCACAGGGAGAAGAAAATGCCCGCAGCGGCCTTCGCTAGAGAAGCCCCCAGGAAACGGCCGCCTCTAACAGCTCACAGCCTCCCCGAGAGCGTCTGACCCAGCGGCCGCCGTGCCTGCCCGCGGGGACACATCCCAGCCTGGCGAGGGAGGCAGAAGGTGGAGTGCTATTTCAAAACGGTGCGCCGCGGTGGCCCAGATAAAGAGGAAGGACATCCAGTCCCGGGACGGGCAGGAAGCTGGGAGGCTCCCAAGGCGGGACTGGCCGAGAGCAGTAACGAGAAGAACCCTGGGCCCATGCGCAAGCCGGGGCCACAGGCGCAGGGCACCCACTCCGGGAAACTGGACGGAGCAGCAGGGCAGGTGTGTCTGGGCCGCACCTCCCCTGGAAGCTCTGCTGGTCCCGCGGCACAGCCCCTGTCTCCCCTCAAGCTGGTCATCGACCTGCAGCGTAACGACTCCCTGGGAAGCCGGGCGCCTCACCCGCTCTGTGCCGCCTAAGAGCTGCACGCACAAGCCACACGAATTTACTTCAACATGAGACAGAAAGATGTAAAACAGGACCGCTCACTATTTCCTAAGAGAAATTTTATGACAGTTGGAAAGTACAGAAAAGAATAAAATGAAAAAAACAAAATCCGTACTCTCACCACTCAGAAATAAATGCCAACAATATTATTCCTTCTAATCTTTCTAAATCCGCTCACGATTTGGATCATGTTGTGTGAAGATTTTAGCTCTCATATTTTCAGTTAATTTTGTATATAAAGTGTATGTATCTTTTAAATGACTTTCCCAAAACCCACTATATGAGAATATCACAATTTTTCCTCTAAGGGACATGCTGCTTCTAACTTTTCACTACTGTGAACAATGGACCATCACAAAACTGTACGTGCAAGGGGAGCTGCCATTGTGGCACGGCGGAAATGAATCTGACTAGGAACCATGAGGTTGCAGGTTCAATCCCTGGCCTTGCTCAGTGGGTTAAGGATCCGGCATTGCTGTGAGCTGTAGTGTAGGTCGCAGATGTGGCTTGGATCCCGCGTTGCTGTGGCTGTGATGTAGGCTGGAAGGTACAGCTCCGATTGGACCCCTAGCCTGGGAACCTCCACATGCCGCGGGTGCAGCCCTAAAAACCAAAAAAAAAATAAATAAATAAAAATTAATAAATAAACAATTGTATTTGTGAACAAGCCTCACCACTTGAGGACGAGGCCTATAATACAAGCGGGAACTCTTTCCAGGCGTCCGCCATCCCCAAGACCCTTCAGGGGGCTGTAGGAAGCAACGTGAAGTGCCCTTCTTTTTGTCTTTTTAGGGCCACACCTGTGGCATATGTAGGTTCGCAGGCTAGGGGTTGAATTGGAGCTACAGCTGTATTTGCATTTGGAGATGACATCTGTCTGAATATACTATCTGGCAAGGTTAGAGCTCACTGCTATTCTTTAAGGCTCTTTCCTGTATTCATTCTTTTAGAGGCAACGCAGTAATCTTTTCAAATTCTAAACTATTGACATGAGGACGTAAGATCAAATGTTCTAATCTCTGTTGAACTCTTTTTTTTTTTTTTGCCTGTGCTGGTGGCATATGTGGAAATTCCTGGGCCAGGAACGAACCCAAGCCACAGAAGCAACCTGAGCCACTAAGGGACAACACTAGGTCCTTAACTCACTGTGCTACAAGGGAACTCCTTTTTTTCTGGGTGTCTGAGGCTGAATTCTTACTACTAGCTTCTCAGGTGATTTTCTTAGGTTTTCTATGTGGCTAATCACAACCCACCACCCTGCCCTCGCAGTCAGGTCCTACCTGGTTGGCCAAAACATCTCTGGGTCACGAGCCCAAGCCCTCCCTTCTCTTTCTCAGCTTTGAAGGGCGTGTACGTAGGCTGGTGGACCTTGACCATGAAGACAGTAACACCTTTCCCTTCCCTGAGACTCAGGGTGTCTGGGTGGGAGGCTCCCCTGTGAAGTACACTCCTGGCCGCTGGTTAGATATGTGTTTTTATGAAAAACTTTGTTCCCAGAGTTTTTATCAGAACTGGGATCTGAGTCTGAGCAAATGAACATTTTGGGGATCAGCTAAAGTGGGTATATAGTCTATCGTCTAATGGGATATACCTGATCTACTTCCTAATAAACAACTTCTAATTCCTGGACTGAATCCTAACAGGACTGTAGTGAGTTAAAAGAAAAAAGTACCAATGAATTTTTTAGGAATTCCGCATCTATGCCATGTGAAGCTGGCCCACAGGGTCCTGGTGCACTAACAAGACCAGAATTTTTGGTACAGCTGGAAGAGTTTTACAAGAAGTGGGTGGTGGGGGCATTCCAATCTTTTTCTAACTCTGGTTTAATTTATATTGTTCAAGAATTAGCTGTTCTCCTCAAAACATGGAAAGAATTCACTGGCAAAAACAGTATGAGCCAAAGCCCTTCTGAGAAGTAATCCCTTGCTCAGCTGTGAAAGTGTTCTTTTAACACAAATCTTTTGTCCCCGCCGCTATTTCTAATTTTGTTAGTGCTTCCTGGGGCCCCCCTGCCATGTGGTCAGAGCTGCCGGGTTTTTTTTTTCCCTAAGAACCAGGCTCTACTTTCCCAACTTTGCAGTTCAGGAAGAGTGGACTCATCCCCCACCTCGAATCCTTTTCATTCTCTGCGTTTAGGCGGTTGGCTTCCTGGGCCTTCTCGGCCATCCACCTGGTGACCAGCTCCTGGTTCTCCTCGGTGGTTTTCCTCAGCTTCTCCTCCAGGGCAGTGAAAGTGATCTGCAGGGCGTCGTACTCATCCTTCAGGGTCTGGTTGGCTCTCTCGAGGTCCTGAAGCTTGTTGCGCAGCTCCAGGCACTCGGTCTCCAGGTCAGAGATGGTCTGCAAGCACTCTGCAATCCTGGAAGCGGGACGGAGAGGAAGGACACCGCACGAGAGCCGTGAGGCCCGGCCACCGACGAGGGCCTCAGCCATCACAGCAGGCGCCAGGCAGACGCGTCACGTTTAGCACACCTCACTCGGCCAAGCCCAGTCACAAGCCCATGAGGAGAGGAGACACCCTGGGTGAAAGTCATCCAGACTAGAATGACTGGAGTACCATTCAGAAAAGCAGAATGTGAAGGAAGAGGGAGCTTCCTATGCTGACAGAGCGGTAATGGGAGCTGGGGGGGGGGGCACCCTGTGCACGACGTCAGCTCCATCAGTGAGAAAGCCTGAGCAAGCGCTCCACTGTTCTAAGCCTCTAGAGATCCCTCTCTGCAGGAGTGGGGAGAAGGGCGCATGGAAGCCAGGCTACCCTTATAGCTCACATGTCCTAGGGTTCGGAGCCTCTATTATCTTGTCTGGCAGGCTTCTCAGATCAAGAATAATCCTGCCCAGGGAGTTCCTGTCGTGGCTCAGTGGTTAACGAATCCGACTAAGAACCATGAGGTTGCAGATTTGATCCCTGGCCTTGCTCAGTGGGTTAAGGATGGTGTAGGCTGCAGATGTGGCTCGGATCCCGCGTTGCTGTGGCTGTGGCGAAGGCCGGCGGCTACAACTCCTGTTAGACCCCTAGCCTGGGAGCCTCCATATGCCGCGGGTGCGGCCCTACGTAAAGGCAAAAAGACAAAAAAAAAAAAAAAAAAGAATAATCCTGCCCACAAACTTACCCCTGTCCCAAGGGCCAGGCACATGGTTCTCTCAGCCCCGCCCGCACACAGAGGAAACGGGCTCCCACATGCACGGCCGAGGGGAGAACCGAATGCCTCAGGTCTTGCCTTCTCCCTCCTCAGGGGGTAGGAAAGGACCCCCAGCTGTGCGTACACAGAAATGAAAACCGTGCTGAGTCCAGCGTGACTACTGTTTGCCACCGATCACCACTGGCCCCAATCACAAGAGTTCAGTGAAACAGCAAGTGCGGTCCCAGGACCTGGCCAGAAGGAGGTGTGGGCTCTACTCACTTGGCTTCATTCACCTGCATCTCCTTGTCCTTCTGCTGCATCTGGTTATTCAGGTCAATCACCAGCTGAGCTAACTGGGGGGAGACAAGAACGCCTTCCTAAACAAGAGGTTCTAGGATCTCGGCTGGAAACTAATGGTGGGTTATTTTAAGGGAAAAACAGGTGCCTGTGAGCTTGGGCCAAGGAACCAGGAAGGACGGAGCTGAGCAGGGCAGCCGAGAGAAGGGCCTACAGGACTCCCTGGGGAAGACAGCCTTGGGCAGATGAGGGGTGATGGAGGTTCCCGCGGAGGACGTCTGTCCAGCCCTCCACCCCTGCTACCTCAGCTGATAAAATCACCCAGGCGAACTGATGATAAATGGAACTTTTTCGTAATCTGCCGTTAGCCACCCCATGGAGGGTTATCACAGCCCAGGACTGATCTCTCTCACTGTATTTTCCTGAAAACTGCAGGGTTCATGCCTCACGAAGGTCTTAGCAAAACTCTTGGTTGACCAAGGAGTGCGCGTCTTTCCTTTAAAATCCCTCCCCTGTACCTTTCATGCCGTCTTAGAGCAGGACGGCCTGGTAGTTCTCTCAGCTGCTTACCCACCTGCTGCTGATGGAGGTCTCACCTTTCCTGTTGTTTCAGTCCCACCGACAGAGCTGGTGACCACACGTGGCCAGACGGCTGCAAATGGCAGTGGAAGTGCCTGTCCCCCGTCCTTCCCCCCAAGGGACCCACACAGAGCAGAAGACAGACGAGGAGAGGGCTATCTTTACCTCCCCACGTTTCTTGTGCAATTCAGTCAGTTCTTCCTGGTGTTTAATCCTCAGCTGGGCCATTTCTTGCAGCTGACTATCATTCCATGCACCATCGTGTCCGGGACTAAAGGCCCCCCCAGGCAGATGAAGAGAGCATGCAAAAAAGAGGGGGAAAAAATGAGACCTCACACCCCTTCAGTCAGGCCTTGGGGCAGTGACTTGAGAATTCAAACCTCACGTGAAAACACAGCCAACAGAGCAGTTAGTTCTCCAGGCCCATGTAGTCCTAGAGCGCTACACACCTGACGGAGAAAGGGAGACCCCGAGAGGGCGAAGCCAGCCCACCATCCCTCAGACCGCTGGCCGTGTCAGGAATAAGGGATGGGCTCTGCAGTGAAGTTCTGCAGACAGGGAGGGACAAGGGCCCGAGGGCCAGCTCTGTGCCGGGCACTGTTCTGGGAGCGGGGAGGAGGCAGGGGACGCCAAGCTCTGCTCTCATGCAGCTGAGCGTCAGCTAAGAGCAGACGAATAACGAGTGAAGGCTCAGTCAGGCGGTCAGCTGTGCCGTGAGGACAAACTAAGCAGGGCAAAGAAGGCACAGAGCGACAGGGCTCCTGGTCCACATGGGGTGCTCCACCTGAGAGGGGACACGACTGCAGGCTGGAAAGAAGTGAGGACAAGGCATGTGGCCTCGGGGTCCTGAGAGCAGAGAGACAGCAAGTGTCGGTAAGGCTGGAGGTGGCGGCACAGCGGGCTCCTCGGCAGCAAGTGTGACCGCGGCCCCCGGTGCAGGTGGCGGGGGGCGGGCACGCGGAGCCTCACAGGCCCCCCGGGGACGGTGGCTTCTTCTATGCGTGACTGGAAGCCACTAGAGGGCCTGGAGCAGAGGAACGACTTGCGTGTTAAAAGGATGGCTGTGCTTGCTGGGTGGAGAGCAGACTGCGAGGGCAGAGACAGACGGGTTAGCAAGCTAGTCTACAGGTCAGCAAGCTAGTCTGCAGGTCAGCAAGC
>PVHT021183553.1:4683528-4712682 GCA_004024745.2 Catagonus wagneri
AGCCAGTCTACAGGTTAGGTTAGCAAGCCAGTCTGCAGGTTAGCAAGCCAGTCCGCAGGTTAGCAAGCCAGTCCGCAGGTTAGCAAGCCAGTCCGCATTGCAGACTCGAGAAAGTGCAGATCAGGACGAGGCGGCGGCAGCGGAGGTGGTGAGGGGTGGTCAGATCCCAGCTAGGTCCACTCTGGGGAGACGGAAGACTTGCCTTTGAACCAGATGCGGGGCAGAGAGAGAAAGGCAGGCATCGAGGATGACTCCGAGGCTTTTCAAAGGCCTGAGCAGCGGATCAAAGGTCACCCCCAGAGGTGGGAAGAGGCCTGAAGGGTGAGTTCACTGTGGACATCCAAGTGGGCAAGCGGAGTGGAAATTGCGTTAATATGCAAACTGAGCCGGGACTTCAAGTAAAGAGGCCCAAGCTGCAGGCTGACGTGTAGAAGCTATCAGCAAATAGATGTATCTGAAGCCATGGACTGAGTTCGGGCCGCCTTGAAAGCCATGTCGTTTGGGAGGGTTTGCAGGTGTTTGCACACTATCTGGGAAATAACAGCAGGTGACCAGAAGTGTGGGCCACAGTTCAGGAGAGGAGTCAGCTAGAGCTACAGATGTAAATCATCAGACCACAGGGAGAGAACACAAATAGAGAAAAGGAAGAAAGATGGCAAACCAGGACGCGGCCGTCTGCAGGGATAGGGGCTGTCTCCGCCACGTGACCAACACCAAATAAAGGGGGAAGGGGCAGGGCGATGTGCTTGGCTAGCTGTACCCCCACCTCTGAAGCACTTCACTGCACGCTCTAAGACAGCCTCCTTTGAGCATCCCTGTGCTTCCTCAATCAGCCCGTGAAGAGGCTGCCAAGAGACTAAACTGGCACACACACCTATAAGAAACCACCTTCAATTAGGCAAAAGAAGCAACAGGCCTGGGTGACTGACTGTATATGGGGATTAGAAGGATTAGAAATGATTTTTATCAAATCTCCTTATTTTAGTGTAAAGCAATGTGAAATACGCAAAACATAAAACCGGCCCCTTCTTCCCAGGAGCTGGCATCTTAAAGAGACTTCGGAGACAAAGGCAAGGACACAGGGCACTCATTCCTCCGGCCAAAGCCACTGCCAATTTTATTGACGATAAAAGCCAAACTGCTTACTAAAGCCCAACACAGTGCTTCACTAGGGATCTCGAGAGCAATTTTTACAGATTCTTGGGCCCCGCCCCAGATTCACTAGGTCCCAAAGGGCCAGTAATCTGCATTTCTAACTTGCGCCGGGGTGCCCAGGACTGGTTTACAAGGAATCTGAAAAGCAGCGGTTCTCCAGTGTTAGAGGTCACCAGTTCATCAGGACTTCCTAAAGGTCTTCTTACAACTGCTGGGCCACATCCCTACAGTTTCTCAAACAGTAGGTCTGGGTAAGGCCCAACATTTTGCATCTCTAGCAAATTTCTTAGCAGCTGTAGTTTAGGAAGAAGCATAAAAACTGCTGGAATCAACTATTTCCCAGAAGAGTTTCACTTTAATCTAGTCAGTAGGCAAAGGGGTTGAAACACTTAGGAGGGGAGTCAGATAATTGATGAGATAAAGCTTTTAAAGCACAGTGTGTTTTAAGGTTAATTAGAATTGGATGGGCAGGACCTAAGGAGAGTGAGGAAGGAGGAAGGAGAAAGCAACCAATTAGGTCCCTAACTTCTGGGAATACCCACCTCCTACTAGCACACAACCCTTAGGCTCAGGTCCTCGGGAACAAGGACTCTGGCTTACTCATCTCCGCCTCCTGACGCCTGGCCCACACTGCACGCAGTCATGTGTCTCAGGAATGGGAGCGCAGATAAGCAACAAAGGTGGTGGCAAATACAAACCAAGGCACAGATGCACAGGACACTGCGGGCAATGGATCAGCAGGCCTGGGTGACTGCAGAGGGGGCGGGGCAGGACAACGAGGGGAAAAGGAATCATAGATGACATGCGGAAACTATGGATACCACTGATGGAAACCAGCCCGTGGGGGAGGTCTGATGACGAACACAAGTTCGGATGTGGGGTTCAGTCAAAAGAATGGTGGCTATTTACTGACAGTGCTTTTACCCTTCCAACCACATGAGTTTGGATGACAGATCAAGGTATTTGGGAATATAGTCGCCAAAACTTAAAATGTTTTAAGTTTTCAGTTAATTGACTTTAGATGAATAAGGAAGAAACGGACTCTACATCTAAAGAGGATCAGAAGAGAGAGAAGAATATTTGAAATACTGCAGAAGGCCTCCCGGGACCACAGCGAGGTGCCAGCTCCTGAATGGCTGTTCGGCAAAAATGGAGCGAGGCCAGGTCCTGTCCCCCCTGCCCCCCAGTCTCTGCCTGGAGACCATCTCCCCACATAAGGAAACACAGACAACAGGCAGTTATTTCACGGATGCAGCTTTAGGATTAAAATTAAGCTACACCTTGATTTCTGGTTTTCCCTCTTAAAATCCTAAATTAGGATGAACTTTGTTTTTACAATTTCTAAATGTTAACTGATATGCAAAAAAAGCATGTAGATTTTAGAGCGATAATGGGTACTGTTCCCATACAAACCACCAAGTTTCATAGGCAAACTTGACAAACAAATGGAAAAGGCGCACAAGGACACTCGAGAGTGATTCCCCCTAAGCTGCTCTGATGATGTAGAGCTGGAGGGTTTTTTACGGCCCCGCAAAAAGAGATATGTACAGGAATGACCTAACTGAATATATCAGACTCCCCAGCATGAACACACACTCACATATTTAATGAAGCAATACTTACTCTTCCTATTAAAATGCAGATTTCCCCCATTCTTAAAAAAAAAAAAAAAGCTTTTTGCAATCTGCCAGTTTGATTACACACTAAAATATGTTGAAACACAGTGAACTAAAAAAGAGGATCAATAGACCAGTACAGTATAAAAACCAACCCATGTTTACAGGCCATTCAACCCTGTATCAACAAGATCCATGTAAATCTGCTCAAGAATGCTTATTTGATTATTTAGAAAAAGCGAACCCCGGAGGCTAGAGGAGGAACCGGCCTGGCTGAGAGCCGTAAGCAATCTCTCTGGCTTACGCAGCATACTGATGGGCCTTCTAGGTGGGGAGGGACATACCTTCCAAAAAGTGATTTTAGTTATTTGGCTTCAAAATTTTCTATTTAAAAGGAACTGACAAAAACTGGAGCACAAAAACAGTACTTGGTTTTCATCAAAATTAGAGAACTGACAACTGAACTGAGACAAATTTCAGTTCAGGAGGAGACACAAATAATACAGGATAGTTTCAACATACCTTATCTCATGCCTGTTTGGTATGTCATGCTTTTCAGCTTGTAGCTTATGGGCCAGCACTGAATGAAGATCTGACTTTTCCAGCAACTTGTTATCTATCAAAGAGAAGAGAAATTATTATAACCTACATACACTTTATTACTACTTAATATCTTAGAAAGATTTGGAAAAAAAAATCCAGAAGATGACAGGGTAGGTTACACTTTTATTGGGTTTCAAAGTACTAGGCACTGCACTTTGTCACAGATTGCAGCAACCGTCCAAACTCCAGAAACATGCACCTCTGAGGATACCTGGTGGCTTGAGCAGAGAGAGCCTAGCCAAAGGAACCTGCGGAAAACCTACTCCAAAACCCCTCCCCTCCGCTCAGCAATGCTTTCTGCTCCCACAGCTGCCAAGATCTACCTGGGGAAGAGGAAACCAATCAACCAACCAAAACACAATGGAAAAAGCAAGTGCTTTGCATCTCTCAGTAACAGGGGAAAATTTTACCTTATTATTACATTCGGGGATTTTAATTTTTAGATCAGGACATTAAGGATACAAATAGAAGCCAGAGCCGCTGACTTCAAGGAGCTAAGGAAATGTAATATGGGGGTGGGGAGGTCAAGCATGAAAAAGAAGAGTGAGTTTTTACTCATTTTCTCAGATGGTTTCACAGGTGAGGATGACTGATGGTCCAGGCAGAAGATCTAGAGAACTGTAAGAGGCTAGGAATAAAAGCGCCAAAGCATGAAAGCCAGGATGAGAAATTCAGACTTTTTCTTACTAGTGATGCTGAAACAAAATTTTAAAAGCAGGCAGTGACATGAACAGATATTAATTAGTAAGAGGTCAAACACAGAATTCTGAGGTTCCCTGCTCAGCGAGCTGGGTGCAAGATTCTAACATGCCAGGGAATATCAGAGCAGAGCGCTTGGGAGACAATGAGTTCTCTGAACATAATGTGACGGTGGCACAGTGCAGGATTTCAAAAGAAAAGTCAGGGATAGAAATGACATGCACAAAGGGGCCAGCAAGATCCCAGGTGGAAGGGGGTGCACCAAGCAGAACAAGAAAGGGACCATGAGAAGCTTATGGAATGCCTACACTCGACGGGGCCTCCACAAATCCCAAACGCTTGAGATTCGAACTGCTCTACATGTCTGACAGGGTTTATGCTGGTGACACTTCCTGCTAGAAGAGCTCGTCCTTCCTCTTACAGGGTGGAGTCCTACTTCTTGATACCTGGAAATGAAAACTGAGGAGTTCCTGTTATGACCCAGCTACCTATGTCTATCTGGGGAAGAGGAAACAAATCCCCAGGTATTAAGATTTGGGTTACGAATCTGAATGCAGTGGCTCGGGTTGCTGCTGAGGGTTCGCTCCTTGGCCAAACACAGTGGGTTAAAAAACCAGCATTGATGCACCTGTGGCTTGGATTCAATTCCCTGGCCCATGAACTTCTACATACCATAGGGCCATTTTAAAAAGAAAATGAAAGAAACAGAAACTCTATCTTCATCTATATTAACTTAGCAGAATAGTTCAGCAGAGCAGGGAAGAGATTCTGGCCTTGGATGTGCTCCAGTAAGGTCTAGTAAGGTCTTTGAAATGTTACACCACATGCCCTGTGATAGCAAGTCTTTCAAGGGACCTGGGGTATCCAAGAGGGATCCTTTCTAAAAGTTCCTCTCACTAAAGAGAAAGATGGGGGGGGGGGGCTCACTGTCCCTGTTCTTTCATCTTTCTGTTAAGGCTCAGAGGGAGGGACTGAACAGGAAACCCTGACTGCCTTGAAAGTCAAGCAGTGAAGAGTGGGGCTGTCAAACTAGAAGTGACCTCCCAGATGTCAGCCACCCCCACCCAATGAAGATTTTCCGCAGGTGGAGTTCCCGTTGTGGCACAATGGTTAACGAATCTGACTAGGAAGCATGAGGTTGTGGGTTCGCTCCCTGGCCTTGCTCAGTGGATTAATGATCCAGCGTTGCTGTGAGCTGCAGTGTAGGTCGCAGACACGGCTCAGATCTGTTGTGGCTGTGGTATAGGCCAGCAGCTCTAGCTCTGATTGGAACCCTAGCCTGGGAACTTCCATATGCTACAGGTGCAGCCCTAAAAAAGCAAAAAAAAAAAAAAGATTTTCCGCAGGCAAACGCTGTCTAGCCCCTCATCCCAGGCTCCTCTCCATCCCAGGCCACTCAGACATGCGTGACTCACAACAGCTGTTGTAAACTGTGTTCCCTCTCCAGACCCTTCTGATCTTTCTTCCAGATCCTTCACCCCCCTTTAAGGCGTCTATTTCCAATGTGCAGAGAAACATTCAATTATCAATGTGATTACAGGCACCTTCCGTTTACAGACAATTAAGTCGATGACTTTCATAGCACTTGGACGCAAAGCACTGCATTTATGAAGCAGGCAGAGCACGCTTCACCCGTTTTATGGGTGCAGCAAACCAGACTCAGGGGAGTGAGGGGAATGCAGTCAGACCTCCAGCCCAATTTGGCTTTGTGTTTTAGCTTTTAGAGAACAAGCATTTGCTAAAACACCTGATAACTTGAATTTGCGTGACCCATGAGGGAATCACGTTTGAAGAAGGAGTTCCCTGTGTTTCTGGCTTTCTGAAATAGCAGTGGGTGGCCAGGGACTCTCAGACCCGGAATTTGCACTACAGGGGCACAGCCAACATCTCCCTTTTCTCCACGTCTTAGTTAAGAGAATGGACTCCGCAAAAGCAAGGAAAAGCTATTTCTTAGGGATCCAGTGAGAAAAGCAAATGCAAAAAAGTTAGAAGCCATTGAGTCTGTGTCTCCAACCAGGACCTATTATCTGCTGTACCTCCCCAGAAAAATTATCTAATTTCCCTCAGTCTGTTTCCTCATTTGTAAAAAGTGCAACAATAGGACCTGCCTCATAGAATTTTTCGAAAGATCAAGTGAAACGGCTCATGCCAAATATTTACCATGGCACTGAAATTTGTCTGCACATTAGAATTACTCGAGTGGCATCAGCCATCCTGAATCCTGTGGTCCCACTTCCTAACACTGCGGTTCAGCTGGTCTGGGGTGTGGCCTGGGATTTGCAATTAAAAAAAAAAATCCCCACCTGGTTCTAATGTGCCATCATCAGGAAACACAAATCCAGAGCAATCAGAATTCAATAAAGGGCAACTACTAGTATTTGAATCTCATCATTAACATAATTTGAAACTTGCAGGCCTACTTCCAAGGGGACAAAACCATAGGTCAGGACAATGCTCATTTCTTCCCCGAAGTGTGTCATTAGTTATGGTAAAAAAAAAAAAAAAGGGGGGGGTAGGAAGGAAGTGGGGCAAGGAAATGCTCATTACAAGGTATCTAAGGGCACAAACATTTTTGTACTCAAATTGCAGCAGCGGGGGTGGGTGTGGGCCACCTCTTTCATACAGAAATTTTCAATAACGACAGACCATGATGTCCCAACTAAAAGACGTTAAGACTCAAAATGTTTAAAAGTCGAAAAACACCAAGGTGAAGAACAACAGGTCTGAGAAATGCAAGGCGAACATTTCATTACATTCAGAAGATGACGATAACGGCGCGAGTTAATGCTTAAAGTCAGTAACTGTTTCAATAACACGATGCCCGAAACAGGATGTTTCTAGAACCCGCCTATTTAAGGACAAAAGCGCTGTGTGCATCTAGGATTTACAAACAGAAACGTGAACGATGCCTGCCCGTGAAGAATACCCAATTTGGTAGAGAAAGCCTCCACAGTCACACCCAAAGATAAAGTGAAGAGGGGAAAAGATCTAAAAAGGCACGCGACGTCCAAGGCGCGCAGGCGGCGCGGGGGGCTCGGCCTCCCGTTCCCACTGGCGCCCCGCGTGCCTCGGCAGAGTCCGCCGCCCGCCCCCGGGCCCACCCGCCGCTCACACTGCAGGATGATCTCTTCGAACGCCTGCCTCTGCAGCCGGTCCCGGCGCCTCAGCTCCTCCGAGATGTGGCGCTTCCAGCGAGGGAAGACCGCGGCGCGGAGGCTCGACGACATATCGCCCGCTGCCCTGGAGCCTCAGCGCCGAATATCCAAGCGGGAGCAGGCGGCCACGGCCCGCACCATGAGGCAGCCAGCGCGCGCTGGAGGCCGGCAGCCCCAGCACTCAGCTCCACACACAGGCCGCCCCCGATGCCATCCGGGACGGACTTCCGGCCCCTGACGGAAATGGCTTTGGACTGGGCCGGAAGGACCGCCTCCTCACCCGACGCCCTAGGCCGCACGCACGCACAGGTCGGGCGCTCGCTAATGACATCCTCCCGAGGCCGGAAGTGTGGCTGGTAGAGGTGCGGCCGCTAGGAGGCGTGCGGGCCACGTTGGAGGTTCTGTCCTACGGGATCGTGGGCGGGGGAAGGAAATAGTTAAAGGACGGTTTCCGTCCACGTGCTGTTTCTCTTGCTTTTCCTTGTTTTATATTCTTTCTTGGCTTGTCTCCGTTTTCTCTATCGCACTGTACCAGGAGAAGTAAACTACCCACATGGTCGTTGCCTGACCGTAGGTAGTGAGAACTTCCCTAAGCCTCCGTTTCCTAGTTTGTAAAATGGGGAAGTTCCCTAACGCGGGAAGGAATGATACCTGATTCACGGAGTTGTCATGAGGATTAAAAGTAATTACCTATATAATGCAGTTCACACTGTGCCTATGCATGGTAAGCCTAACTTTATACCCAGACTCAATATCCTTCAAAGTTCTATCCAACGTTTGCTTGCTTTACCAAGAGCATCTCATTAACCTGGGAACCAGGTTTTTATTTACAGTGAAGAAAGATGTGAACAGAGAATCTATGTTAATCATTAGAAGCCTAGAAATTACCTATGACCTAACAGTGACTGGGTTCTTAGAAGGTAATTTAAGGGTTGGGATACAAAAAGGTCTGTGAAAGAGGAAAAGGCCAATTTGTCAGTAGATGAAAGTGGGAGATAGAAGACACAGACTCAGGAGACGATAGCAGCTGTCAACTCAGAATGGAAAACCTTGGTCTGTAATATAATCATATGAGCTCCATCTGCCTTTAGCAAGTTAGTGCATATACTTCATGAACAAAGTAGGAGGCAGAGGAGAGGAAAGGAATGTCAGAAACTGCCTTCTCTTTCAATGTCTCTCAAGTCCAGAGGAAGATCCTTCACGGACAGATAAGAAGGACTTTCATCTCCTGTGGAGCCTGGGAGTAGGACAGTCAGCCTTCTAGAGCTGTAAAGATATTTGGCTGGCAGCCAGTGGTGAGTGATCTGAATTTGTGGGAAAGACCCATGGGGATCAGAAGTAGAAGGGACTTCCTCACACAGTGAAGAAAATGAAGAAGCAGTTTCTGAAAGTCACTGAGAATATACTCAAAAGAGCCTAGCGTCAGATCTTGACAGTTGACTATGCTAATTCCCAGACAAGACTATGATTAAAATGTGCTCACAAATTTGCGGAACCAGAAGTTCCCGTCGTGGCTCAGCAGAAATGAATCCGACTAGGAACCAGGAGGTTGTGGGTTTGATCCCTGGCCTCGCTCAGTGGGTTAAGGATCTGGCGTTGCCGTGAGCTGTGGTGTAGGTTGTGGACGCGGCTTGGAGCCCACGTTTTTGTGGCTGTGGTGTAGGCTAGCAGCTGTAGCTCTGATTATGCCCCTAGCGTGGGACCCTCCACATGCTGTGGGTGTGGCCCTAAAACAACAAAAGACAATAATAAAAAAATAAAAATAAAAATTTGCAGAACCAGCAG
This sequence comes from Catagonus wagneri, assembly GCA_004024745.2. Classification (NCBI taxonomy): domain Eukaryota; kingdom Metazoa; phylum Chordata; class Mammalia; order Artiodactyla; family Tayassuidae; genus Catagonus; species Catagonus wagneri. The sequence goes on from PVHT021183553.1 coordinate 4,692,542, forward strand.
ATTTCCTTACAGGAAGTTATGCCAGCAGATATTTGGAAAAATGCCAGCACAGAGATATCTTTGACACAGCGTTGTTAATAATAATGGAGAGTTGGGACCGATCTATATATATTTCCACCAATAAGGGTTAAACCACTGTGTATTGTTCAAAGAAGTTCGTAATAGGAGTATATGGTATAAATGTAATTTACATAAAATTTGTGTCTCTGGCTCCTCATAGGCAAAATTTGTTGAATAGAGAATATAATTTCTAAACTAAGGATGCCACACTCTGTAGTTCTGCCCTTTCCCTAACTGGCCAACTTTGTCTGGTGTACACTGCAGCCTCCGCAGCCCCCCGCTCCCCCGCCCCTTCCTGTTCACCACGCAGCTCTTTTGGATTCACTGAGCTTCTGTTGGGCAAACACTTCCCTTCTGACTTCTAAATTAATTCCTATGAGTTAATTCTCAACTCACTAGTCACTTCCTTGTAACCTTCAAATAACAGACCTTAACAACTAGGTCTGTTATAGCAGACCTCTCTGCTTATACCATTTACCGCAGTAGCAGCTTAGCATGTATTTTATCATTACTTGCTTAAGGCATGTCTCCCCGTCACAGACTAAACTTTGCGACAGGAGTGGTGTCTGTCTTTGCTTAGTGTTTTATCTCTGGCAAGAGCATGAAGGCTTTCATATATTAGGTGCTCAGTAAATGTTGGTTTAATTAAAGAATGGAATATGTGGAAATAGTATCTCTGGACAGTAGCACTGCTGGTGTTCTTTTATTGTATGTATTTTCTATATCTTATGTGCGTTTTCTAATTGTTATGTTATACGTGTACAACACGAGAAAGTTACAGAAATGAATGTAATTTGTTGTTAAAACCACTTTTCAGCAGAGTGCTAGCCTCGGTGGGAGAGAACCAATAAGGAGGAACACTTCTGCAGCATCATGGGCCTGCACTTCTGAATAGTTCACATAGTGTACTCCCAACAACCTCCCAACAACCCTACTCAGTAACCTATTGTTAGCATCTCTATTCTCGTTTACATTTTAGGAATCTGAGGCATGCAGAGATTAAGTGACTGACCCAAGCACACCTGGCTAGTTAGTGGCAAGACCTGGGTTCAAACACAAGCAGTTTGGGAGCTCCGTGGTGGCCCAGCAGTTAAGGATTTGTCATTGCCACTGCTGTGGCTTGGGTTCAATCCCTGGCCTGGGGAACTTCCACATGCTGCAGGTGCAGCCAAAAAAAGAGAAAAAAAAGGAGGGGGAAGGGGAGGGGGAGGAGGAGAAGGAGAAGGAGGGGAAGAAGAAGAAAGTAGCATTCCGTGTTTAAAAACAAAACAAAAAAAAAACCCAAAACACAGGCAGTTTGACCCTAGCGTCTCTGCCTTAACCACTGCACTGCATTGTCCAGTTTCTGTCTCAGTTGACAGTTCAGTTTGGCTCAACCAGAATACATAAATCAGAATAATTTGAAATCAGTTCCTACATTAGCCAGTAGGGAGGGCCTTTTCCTGGTGAAGAGCAAAGTCAGTGTTAGAGGCCTCGAGTGGTTCCCAGGACCCTGACAGGAATGGCTGGATGGGGGCGAGCAATAGGAAGAAGGAGGAAACAAGGTTGTCCGAATATTCCAAAGACAAATTATGGGTCTTAAAAGAAGAGTTTTTATTTGTTCTGGTAAATAATGAGAGTCTAAAAGATTCGGCGTGCTCTGCTGGAAAGCGACATCCCTGAAACTGATTCTGATGGCCTGTAATGGATGTAAGATAAATGTGAAGACATGCTCCAGTTCTGAGGAGTTCAAGTGCAACCTTCTTCTTCCTTTTTTTTTTTTTTTTGTCTTTTTAGGACTTCACTCACAGTATATGGAGGTTCCTAGGCTAGGGGTGGAATCAGAGCTGTAACCGCTGATGTATGCCACAGCCACAGCCACGTGGGAACCAAGCCGCACGCGACCTACACCACAGCTCTCAGCAACACCAGATCCTTAACCCACTGAGTGAGGCCAGGGATCGAACCTGTGTCCTCAACGGGAACTCTGAGTCCAGCCTTCTGATGGCTGTCGCACTTACTCCTGTCCTTTCCCTTTGCTCTTTCTGCTTTATCCTTCATTTGTCAAGTGGTCAGGAAGTTGGGTTTTAGTCATAGGGTTAGCGCTGCCTGGGTCCCGACCTCAAGCAGCGCCCTTTTCAGGAAGGGGGATCCGAATGTGATTATTTATGACTGTAAGGAATGCAAAGTAGAAAAGGGCCAGCCAGAGGGTAGTGCCCAGGGGGTTTGACTCCTTTCTGTTCTTTTTCCTCTTGCTTTCATTCTTTAAAATATAATCCCCTGTTTATATTGATCTTTATTCTTTACTTCCACTCCTTTTCATTTCTTCTCAAAGCTCCATCACTAAAAGTGAAAGTAAGCTGAGTTAACCGTGTTCCTGTGTTGACTGTTGGCTGTAACCTAGTAAATCCAGTGGCTGCTGGAGTAGACCAAAGGTCGGCCGGGAATCCAACTGAGCTGACTTTTCAGATACACTGGTGACCCCTCCAGGTGTCACTTTTTTGATGGTAATGATGTTCCCTTACAGGCAGATGTCACCTGACGTTTTGAACCTGTGGCTTTTATTGTGTCTGCACACTTACGAATAAATACTGCAGGACATTTTCATTATAAAAATTCTCTGTGCACATGGACTAAACCCCATGCAGTTTGAGTTATCCACTGCAACATACACACACACACACACACACACACACACACACACACACACACTTAAGCTTCATATTTTAAAAATGACTGCCTTGGAGTTCCCGTCGTGGCTCAGTGGTTAATGAATCTGACTAAGAACCATGAGGTTGCGGGTTCGATCCCTGGCCTCGCTCAGTGGGTTAAGGATCCAGCGTTGCCGTGAGCTGTGGTGTAGTTTGCAGACGCGGCTCGGATCCCACGTTGCTGTGGCTGTGGCAAAGGCTGGCAGCTACAGCTCCTGTTAGACCCCTAGCCTGGGAACCTCCACATGCCGTGGGTGTGGCCCTAGGTAAGGCAAAAATAAAAAAATAAAATAAAATAAAATAAAATGATTGCCTTGCCAAAGCAATCCTGAGGAAAAAGAAAAAAGCAGGAGGCATAACCCTCCCAGACTTCAGACAATATGGCAAAGCTACTGTAATCAAACCAGGATGGTAGTGGCACACACATACACATGACTTGAGGATCAATGGCACAGAAAAGAGAGCTCAGAAATAAACCCCCACATCCATGGCCAATTGATCTTTGACAAAGGAGACAAGAATATGTAATGAGGAAAAGACAATCTCTTCAGCAAGTCGTGTTTGGAAAGTTGGATAGCTGCATGTAAGTCAATGAAGTTAGAACACATCCTTACAACATACCAACATCATAAAACCATAACGCTCCTAGAGGAGAACATAGACAAAATGTTCTCTGACATACATTGTACCAGTGTTTCCTTAGGTCTCCCAAAGCAAGAGAAATAAAAGTGAAAAATAAACAAATGAGACCTAATCAAACCTACAAGATCTTACACAGCAAAGGAAACAATAAACAAGGTGAAAAGACAGCCTAGGGACTGGGAGAAAATATTTGCAAACTAACAAGGGCTTAATTCCCAAAATACACTAACAGCCCATACAACTCAATAACAAAAAAACAAACAACCCAATTAAAAAATGGGCAGAAGACTCGGACATCTTCCCAGAAAAGACATTCAGACGGACCATAGACAGCTGCAGGACATGTCCACTCACGCTGCCTAGCTCTCCTCCCCTCATTCTTTTATTAACACATGCACCCTCCTGGCTACATTCATGGTTTTTCCCTGCCCCTTCATGCAGCAAGCTGGTCCCAGGGGTGGGCTAGGAACCCTCACCAATCACTGTTCTCCATAAGAATTTTCAAGCTGGATCTGAGAGAGATGCGCCCTTTTCTTTCTTTGGTTAGTAAGTGAAGCCATGCATGAGCTAGTGGCCATGACCGCTCCCAGGTCTCATGAACAGATTAGTCTGGGGGAAAAAAAAACACCAGACACACAGGGAGAGGAGGAGACAAGAAACCAAGAATTCTAATGGCATCAGTGTTCCTGGTTCCAGCCACTCCTGAAAGCAGCCCAGCCCTATCCTCCTTCCAGGCTGTTACAAGAGCCAATACATTCCTGTGTTTCACTAAAGTTGGTTTATTCTTGGCTTTTATTTTCACTTGCCCCCCCCACCAGGAATCCTGATTAATACAACAGACAAACCCAAGAAAACACTAGGGCTGGGCAGACTGAAAGGTAGTTCCCGCACAGGTGGTCACTAAGCCTGGGTTTTCTACTTTAAAATCTTGACAAAAGGGGGAAGATCAGCCCACACTTCTCACCAGACAGGTTTTGTGTTCATCAGCGATCTATTTCCGCATTTCTTGGAGAAAGTTTCTGGATCTGAGATCTCATGAACTTCTTTCTGATTGAGTGAAGCTCTGTTCTAAATAATAGCTCAGTAAGAGAAAATTTTAATAATTCCAAAGTTATTAGAGTTGGCCTGGGGATATTAGAAAATATTAGCATAGCCAGATGCTAGAACTGTACTGTCGTTACCCCAAACGACATCACAAAAGTGAAGGGACATCATTTCAAAAAGCACCACTCAGATGACTCACAGGATATTAATAGTTCTGCAGGATCTCGCCACCATGGCAGCCTCATGCCACAGAACCACATAGAAAGCATGCAGCAGTGGAGTAGGATTTTGAACATATAAATACATAAATAAATAAGTATTGCATGTCATGAGATGGGGTTCTTTGTTGAGGTGTCAGGTTGACATTTGGTCTTTTAAAAAGGCCAACACTTGAAGCTGCAAGGTGTTGAACTTGCTTGGAGTTCCCTGGTAGTTCAGTGGGTTAAGAACCTGGCTGTGGCGCAGGTTCGATCCCTGGCTTGGGGATTTCTGCAGGCCATAGGCGCAGCCAAAAAAAGAAAAAAATTACCTGCTCTAGGAGGTGAGGAGAGGACAGGAGGAAAAGGAAAACCTTCAGCCTCTCACTCTTGAGTAAGAATTAAAATAAGAGGCAGATTTGTAAGCCTGAGGGTCGGTGGACTCATTTACAAGGGAATTAGAAAGACCAGCAGCCTTAAGTCAGCATTCTCGCCTCTGCAGTACTTACCCTCGTGGAAATTAGGAGGATTTCAGCGCAAACAACAGAAACCTTAACCTGTATAAATTACCAGGGCTCAGCAAAATACAGCAGGTGGCCCAAATCCAGTCCCCCGGTTGTTTTTGCACAGCCTTCAGGAAAAGGAGAGTTTCTGCATTTTAAAAATAAAGAATGGCCAGTTTTTTGGCCTTGAACTTACGCCTCTCAGATCTCCTACTGGGGAATCAGAATCGACTCACAGCCCCCGCTGCTGAGTAAAGCCAAATCCTGCAGCAAAGCCACGTCCTCTGCCATTGACAGAGCAGGGCAGGGGCACTGAGGCCAGGTCGCTCCTCTGACTGTTCCTGCCTCATGGGATCAGCTGTTAGGGACTAAATCCTGCGTTCTCCCAGAACTCATGTGTGGGAGCCCTACTCCAGTGCGAAGGTCTTAGGAGGTGGGGCCTTTGGGAGGTGATTAGGTCAGGTGGGTGGAGCCCCCATGAAGGGGGTTAGTGCCCTCATAAGAAGTGACACCTGGGAGAGGATGGCTCTGCAAACCTGGAGGAGGGCTCTCACCACACCTGGAATCTTCTGGCACCTGGATCTTGAACTTCCTGGCCTCCAGACTCTGAAAAATAAATGTTATTTAGCTCCTCCCAGTCTATGGTGTCTTGTTAAGCAGCCTGAGGCGAGTAAGGGAGTCACCCCGTCACCCCTTCTGAAACTTTGTTAGAACTCACTGCAGAAGGCTGAGGGCCTTCCTTCCCCACCTCCCTTCCTCCCCCTCTCCTCCCGAGGCCTGACCTGCAAGTGATCTGACGGCGACCCCCAGGCCACCATCTTCCCTCCAGCCATTGTCCTCAGTAAATCCGTCACATTGAATCCTGCCTCGGCCTGTGCTTCTCAGGGAGGAGGCCTGATGAAACCCAAGCGGCAGGAGAGGGTGGGAGAAGGAGCTGCCAGCAGCTCTGCTAAAGACGCCTGGGGGCCCTGCCCCCTCCAAGTCAGCTCTCTTTCCCTCTAATAACATCCTGGGCCTGGGGGGCTACGTTTCTGATGTGGGCGCGCACCTTTCTGACCCACTGCCCGTTGGAGCGGCTGTGGACACTTGACCCACAGCCAGATGCCTCTTCCAGGGGTCTGAGCATGGGGAGCTGAACTTCAGGGTGGGGACACCTACCGAGCCCAGGGAGGCCAGGAATGAGGGGGGAGCGTCTGTGGACAGGAGCAAGGAAGGTGGGCTGAGGAAACGTCTGGGGAGGACCAGGGCCCAGGGCGCCTCCTCTGCCTGTTGGCCAGCGTTCCATGCCGGGTGCCAGGCCAGGCTCCCCATGGCCTCCTGTTGCTCTCTCTCCACCAGTACCTTGTTTCTTTGCCTTGTAAGCAGAGACCCTCGCCTAAAAGGGAAGTTCAGAATTTTACAGCAGGAAAGCCCCTTAAGCATGATTTTACAGCACAGACTCGGGAAACGCCCACCCCACCCTGCCTGCCTTCGCCAGGGTCAGAGGAAATGAACCGCTGCGTTTCCCGGAAGAAGCTCCAAGTGCTGGTTCACTTCTGGGGTCAGGAGTAGGGGGCTCCCAGTGTGGGGGAGATGGCCTCGCTCTGCCCTTTCTCTGGCCCCTGATTCGTGACCCGGGAGGTGACAGCCCCTCAGGCTGCAGTACGGGGAGTCTGCCCACCTTCTCTCCTAGAAGGCTTCCCTTCCCGTGAATTTCTGATTATTTTGGTGGGATAGGGTTCCAACAGCATTCTGACTCAAGTAGCTCCAAAGTTATGAAGTCAGCAAAAGTCTTTAAATACATTTGGCCATGTAACTTTCCATCAGCTTTTATCATTTTATACTTCCATCCACATGTAGAACCACTTCTTTGCCAGTTCTGGTAGTACGATAAAGAAAAAAAAAATAGTTTGCTATCTGATAGATGACAGTTGCATCTGACTGTTGTTTTAATTTGCTAAAATTGAACATTTCCCCATCTATTTGTTTACTCATGATGCTGATTCTGCGGTGAAAAGTAGAAGGACCCTGGTCCTCGTCTTCTTTGGAGAAAGAACTCGGCAAAGAGACTGAGAGTGTGAAAAAGGGAAAAGCGTTTCTTAGAAGCAAAATACGTATGGAAGAACACACGGATGGACTTAAAGCAAGTTGTGCCCAACAGGAGCAGCTCAGGTTGCTTATGTAGGGGCGGTTTTCTGGTTTTTTTTTCTTTCTTCTTCTTCTTCCCTAGCCAATCATCTCCATACTTGGTCCTGGTGTGTGCTTGCAGCGCTCAGCCAAGATGGATTTCAGCTGGTGCCTTCTCCCACCTTTCCTCTTTCCCCTAGACTGAGGGCCTTCTCTGCGCATGTGTCGGGCTGGGACCTCCACAAGGATGTACCCAGTTCCAGGGCCCAGCACTCCCCCGGCAGCCCATCTCCCAGCATCAGCTGAAGACCAGCTGCGGCTGCCCAGCCTGGGGCCTGTGTATCTCCCACCTCAGTTCATTCTCTTTGGGGTAATATCTGTCTAGATGCTTTGCCCACTTCGTCAAGGTTGGGAATAAACAGTTTCCTGTGAATTGTGTGGGAAAGGGGCCAGGAGGTAATGATTTAAAAAAAAATTTTTTCCCACAACTTGTCCAAGATCCCTTCTCTTCTTTAAAAAAAAGTATTTTAATTAATAATTTATTTATTCTTTTTAGGGCTGCACCCTCGTCCTGTGGAGGTTCCCAGGCTAGGGGTTGAATGGGAGCTGCAGCTGCCGACCTAGGCCACAGCCACAGCAATGCCAGAACCGAGCCGTGTCTGTGACCTATACCACAGCTCACGGCAACGCCGGATCCTTAACCCACTGAGCAAGGCCAGGGATGGAACCCACAACCTCATGGTTCCTAGTCAGATTTGCTTCCGCTGCACCACAGTGGGAACTCCCATCTTCTCTTTAGAATCTTGACCTCCTCCCTTCTTTGGGTCTGGGCCTCTTTGAGACTTAGTTAATTAACAAGCATTTATTAAGTGCCTCTTCTATGCCAGGCACTGCTGTCAGTGCTAGAGCTAGAGCAGTATTTTTGCCCTTAAAGAGCCTTCATTCTAACGGGAGATAAGACAGAACCTACTAAAGAAGTCATTTATGCTTGTCTGAGGGTGATGAGAGCCTCGGACAAAAAGAAAAAGTGGAGTGGAGTCAGGGCGATGGCGAGGGAGTGGAGGTGCAGTTTGCACATTAGTAGGGTGGCCAGCGTGGACCTCACTGAGAAGGTGAGGTTTTGGCAAAGACCTGAAGGAAGGGGAGGGGAGGGAGGGGGTCAGCTGAGGGGCTGTCTGGAGGAAGAGCATCCAGGCAGGAGGTTCAGCTAGAGCAGACTCTGGAGCCGGTGCACCTGGAGTCACCCAGTCCTCTGCAACAGCCAGAGCACCCGGCCCTCTGTTGCAGTGGGTGGTGGCCTCTAAAGGCTCACACCTGTCCCCTGCTCTGGAGGCTTGGCTTGGCTCAGCGGAGCTGGCTTCCCTCCTGGAAATGCTTGACCAATGACAGGGGGCATATTTGCGCAGTGCCCTTGCCGCTCAACAGGACGGTGTGTGCTACAATGTATCTTCTAGAGCTCCCCGTGGGACAGACTAAGGATGGACTTCTCCAAAAACTACTGTTCTGCCTACCTCCTTCCTGTGACCCGTCCTGCCTCCCTCAATGCATATACGGATGCCTGGATGGAGAGCATTTCGCCAACAATCTGGTTGCACAATAATCCCAGTCTTGGGCTCTGCTTCTAAGGAATCCAGCCTAAGGCACCCCGAGGCCAGAGCTTGTCTTCAACGTCCACAAACTAGCAGGGAAGCCACTGTGACTAGACACACCTCCCTGGGAAATGTACATATCCAAACACGTGTGTGCATAGTTCTTCCTCGGACTCTATGGAACCCGATTCAGTAGTCACAGCATCTTTCAGGGCATAGTCCTTCCCAGAGTGGCGCCCCACTCATATCCTCCACCTGCCTTTTTATCTGTAGGAAAACTTTAGTCAAAGAATCGATTTAATCAGAGAAGTGAGAAAATTCAGAGACCAGGGAAAATAGTCAATCAGGACAGAATAACGATAGTTTGGCCATTCAACAAATGCAAGGACCTTTAGTTAGTTCTTCCTCAAGGATACAGGTAATATTCTAAGCCTCGTCCTTGGAGCTATTTTACAGGTGCTTCCGCCGGGTAGAAGAAGTCAACCATGTGCTGCCCACAAGCACAGAGACCCCAGACTGGTTGGAACCAGAAGGTTGATGGTGCTGACTCCCAGGGACCTCGCCATCCAGCAGTCAGGAAAATGTCTACGAGTGACCACACCCTGCTCCTCAAAAGCTGAAAGACTCCTCACTATCCCCTCTAAGAGTGGGGCACAGTCCTTGAGGCACTAGCTTGCTGTGTACCCTCTTTGCCTGGCAATTAAAGCTACTTCGTTTCCTTCAATTCTGTCTCCGAGTTTCTCTTTGGCATCAGTCTGCAGAGGCAGTGGAGATTTCAGCAACAAGGGTTCCCGCCTTAAGCGCTGGTAACCCCACATATCGACTTCCTGATGCACCACCCATGTCTCCACAAAAGGGTTGGAAGGGGACCTTCTCAGACAGAACCTTCTGTCTTCAGTTAGGAAAAGCTGCCTATTCACAACTCTCCAAAGTGGCTTTTCTAGAAACTTACTGAATCCATCTGCTATGAAGGGGAATTGTCCCCACCCCCACCCCCCAAAGTCTTCTGTAGGAGCCCTAAACCCAAGGTGACTGTATTTGGACCCTGGGCTTTTAGGAGATAAAGTCTGATGAGGTCACGAGGGTGGGGCTCTAATCCAACAGGACGGCTGACTTTATAAGTCAGAGAAGACGGACAGAGGCTCTCTTTCCATCTCCATCCTGTGAAGAGGCTGAGAAAACAGCCATCTGTGAATGGGAAGTGGGCTCGCACCAGAAACTGAATGGTATGATATATATGTCATATATGAGATATATATAATATATATAAATATATATATATGCAGTTTTGTTTTGTCTGTGTGGAAGCTTCCAGGCTAGGAGTTGAATCGCAGCTATAGCTGCTGGTCTATGCCACAGGCATAGCCATGCCAGATTCAAGCCACATCTGTGACCTACACCACACTTACAGCAACGCCGGATCCTTAACCCACTGAGCGAGGACAGGGATCGAACCTGCGTCCTCATGGATGCCAGTCAGTCTTGTTTTCCCTGAGTCACGATGGGAATTCCCTGAATGGTATGATATTTTATTATGACCGTCTGGGCAGACATTTGAAACTCCAAAACCATCAAAACGGCAAACCTCAACTTTGAACATTTAAGAGTTAACCTTGGTGAAGATCACTTTTCTGATCCTGCTGGAAAACAGTTCCTGCAGTTGCCCCAGCCAACCCCAGGGAGCCAAGCCAGGCCGTCCTCAGGTGGCTGATAGAGGGTTTGACCACGGGAGGCAGACCAGGATCCCAGTTAATTTCCTATTTTCACACCTAACCATAAGATGGAAGCATTGTAAAAGGTCTGAAGAGAGAGACTGAGCGAGCCCGTTAGAATTTTCATCATTTCCTGTGTAGCTGCCATTCTGTGAAGACAGCGTAATGTCCTCTTGTATAGAAAGTTAATGCCCAGAGAGAACTGGTTTATTTTTTGATGTCAGATGCTCACCCCACCTCCACGTATCCTGGCAATAAAGCCGAGATCTTTTTTTTTTTTTGTCTTTTTGCTTTTTGTAGGACCGCACTCACGCATATGGAGGTTCCCAGGCTAGGGGTCTAATCGGAGCTATAGCCACCAGCCTACGCCACAGCCACAGCAATGCAGGATCCGAGCTGCATCTGCAACTTACACCGCAGCTCACGGCAACGCAGGATCCTTAACCCACTGAGCGAGGCCAGGGATCAAACCCACAATCTCATGGTTCCTAGGCAGATTCGTTAACTGCTGAGTCACAATGGGAACTCCAAAGCCGAGCTCTTGACGAAGTAAGAACGAGCTTGGCGCCTGAGCCCCGGCTCATTCTCCACTTTCTTGTGTGAGCTTTGTCAAGGGCCCTGACCTCCCTGAACTCAGTCTCTTCTATAAAGGACACACGAGACCCACCCTATGCAGTACCAAGGATCAGGAAAAGAGTGCATACGACAGCGCATTTTTAGCTGGCCTCCAGCATCCAGTACTAGAACCTCTTAGCTTTCTCTGAGGGGAACCTGCTGGGTTTGCGGGAATTTGCCTTGTTAGGGATTAGACTGTCACGTGGTCAAGGCAAGCGTTCAAGGGCTGCAAGAACAGTCCTTAATCCTAGGTGCACACCTGCCAGCAGGCCAGTGCTGACAAGGATACCTGGGTCGGGAGTGGCCGTGGGCAGGTAAAAATGAGGCAGGAGGGCCTCCAGGAAAAATGGCCTAGTTAGTTTCCAACTAGTTACATCAGCATCATCCGGGAAGATGTTTAAGATGCAGGTTCCCGAATCACCTCTCCCTAAGTCCTCAGAGCTACTGAATCAGTCTCTGTGGGTGGCCCAAGAACCTGCATTTTTAAAAAATTGAAGTATAGTTGATTTACAATATCATGTTGATTTCAGGTGTATAGCACAGAGATTCTTATATATATATATGAATATATACATCTGGATATATATAACTGAATATATATATCTGAAATATATATATGTATATATACACTTAAGATTCTCTTCCCCTATAGGTTATTAGAAAATATCGAGTATATTTCCCTGTGCCACACAGTAGGTCCATCTTTGCTGGTTATCGGTTATGTATTTTACGCATAGCAGTGTGTGTATACATTAATCCCAGCCTCCTAATTATCCCTCCCCTCCCCTTCTCTCCCCTTTGATAACGTAAATTTGTTTTCTATGTCTGTGAGTCTCTTTCTGTCTTGGCAATAAGTTCATTTGTATCTTTTTTTTTAAGATTACACGTATAAGCAATATCATAGGATATTTGTCTCTTCTGGCTTGCTTAGTATGATCATTTCTGGGTCCGTCCATGTTGCTGCATATGGCATTATTTTGTTTCTTTTACGGCTGAGTAATATTACAGTGTATGTATGTACCACATCTTCATCTGCTCCTCTGATTATGGACATTTAGGTTGCTTCTATGTCTTAATTATTATAGATACGTGCACCATAACTGGGTGCCTGTATCTTTTCGAATTAGACTTTTGTCCAGATATATTCTGAGGAGGGGCATTGCTGGATCATATGGTAGCTCTATTTTTAGTTTTTGAAGGAAGCTTCATCCTGTTCACCATAGTGTCTGTACCAGTTTACGTCCCCGCCAACAGCATAGGAGAGAACCTGCATTTCTGTACAACTTGTCATGTGATTCTTAGGTACACCTAAGTCTGAAGTTTTCGTAGAGCTTCATCAGATTTTACAGTCACTAACAGGTTACTGTCCATTTTGGACCTCAGTTGTAAGTAAATGACTTGCTGGGAACAGCTTGCGGTTTAAATTTATTCCCTGTAATAAGCAGTATTTGTGGGCTATTTATTAACCAGAAAAATTGGAGCTTATTACATGCCATCTAGGATTTGTAATTACATGACATAAACTATCCCTCCAGTCTCATATTTTCACATATTCATGATTTAATAGGAACAATGGAAACTCTTTGTGTTTATTCACTGAAAGGCAATTAAGTGAAAGATTGGGAGAAACCCACTGCAGTTGTTAGAATCTGGGCCTCATCAGACTGTTGCATTAAGAGGTCTGATTCTTGTTTTGCTGTCTGGGGGTCTGATGCCAAGTTGCACAGCCAGTTAAATGGCAGCAAAATGCATTCACAATGAATGGAGAGCGGAGTTCCAGTTGTGACTCAGTGGGTTAAGAACCTGACTGGTACCCATGAGGATGCAGGTTTGATCCCTGGCCTTGCTCAGTGGGTTAAGGATCCTGCATGGCTGCAGGCTGCAGCGTAGGTCATAGATGCAGCTTGGATGTGGTGTTGGTGTTGCTGTGGCTATGGCGTAGGCTGGCAGCTGCAGCTCTGATTCGACCTCTAGCCTGGGAACTTCCATATGCCCCAGGTGTGGCCATAAAAAGAAAAAAAAAAAGGATCCATGAACAGAGAGCAAGGGTTCACTTAAATTTAGCATTCTGACTTCATTAAAAATCTTCATCCCAGCGCATAGAACAGGCTGTGAAATAGAAATTACAGAATGACATAAAACAACCCCTCTGTCATCTGAGAGTCTGTATTTAGAATCATTTCTAAATGTTTCTGCACCACTGGGACTGCGCAAAAGATTTTCCTTTTTATTTTGCTACGCTATGAACCAGAACCAAAAATTTAAGACGGCTAGTTTTAATATTTTTTGTTAACACCATATTGTTGAATAGTGTAATGCCAACGATGAGAGAGGGGTGGGTAAGAAAACCTGTTGTCCATATGCTGCAGGATGAATAAGAATTCCGAGTGGAAACAAGGAAAGAGTGAGCCCCAAACACTGTGAAACATATGACCTCCAGCATCTCAGGTGGTGCCCATTGTCCACAAGGACACAGCAGTGGGCATCAGGGCTGGCACGGCTTACAGGTCCCATCCTCATGGGACTTTGGAGGTAGGACCTCCAGGGCCCTATCATCTTGAGACAGTCTCACTCAAGAAGCCTCTGAGTCCATGGAGTTCCCTGGTGGCTCAGGAGGTGAAGGATCCAGCATTGTCACTGCTGTGGCTCAGGTCACTGCCGTGGTGCAGGTTCGATCCCTAGCCCAGGAACTTTGTGGCCAAAGAGAAAGAAGCTTCTGGGTGCAAATACTGAGTGCCACTGTGTGTTAACCATGATTTTTGCTTTTCATTTATTACCTTTAATTATACACTTGGTGATAGTTTATACCCTCCCCGCACATGCCAGTCAGGGAAGGTAACTGGCCTCAACTAGTCAAAGGTGAAGTTGGGATTTGAACCTGGCTCTGAGCCACATCATTTCCCCCTCTTTTTCTAATACACCGTTTTGTCTCCTTGGCGGACGAATTGTCTGTTCAGCCTTCGGAATAGCATTTCCCCAAATGTGATGTCCTGACTCCAGCATCAGAATGATCCGGAATGCTTATTGCGATTCAGATTCCCAGGCACCCTCGACACCAAGGGACCCCGTCCTTCCAGCGGGCCTGGGGATCTGCATTCCCACAGGCTCCTCTGGTGACTCTCATGCACGGTGAAGCTTGAGTGCCATTGTTTTTGAGGCATCCAGAAAAAGTATGATGTGGTAGAGTCGCTGCCCCTCACGCTCTGACAGACCAGCTGGAGGGAGCAGCCGTCACAAAACCAAAGCCAGTCTCCCGTGGACTTCTGACCTGTCTGTAGCAAATTGTGAGATGCCAGCCTGGCTTCCACCTGGCACTCCGCGTGCTTCCGTGCGGTCCTGCTTTGTGATCACGTGGTATTTCCTTGAGGCATCCAGTCCTTGTATTAACATAAGCAAAATGTAATCAGAAAAATCTGTTATAAAAACCATTCTGCTTTCCAAGCCAAATACAAATTAACTTTGTTGTAAGTCATGCCAGGCATCCCAATTTGTTAGCTCCTGTAATTAAGAACGACTGTCATGCCAATTGCTGTCAATGTCTATTTTTTCTTAATTGTTTGGACATGTGCTCCCGCTCCCCTCCCCCACGCCCTAACTTCATTTACTCCCAGCGTGAGCACAGTTTCAAAGTGTTGCCAGCGAAAGACAATCTTACAGAGTTCCCACTGTGGCTTAGCAGGTTAAGAACACAGCAGCTGTCTCTGGGAGGATTCGGGTTTGATCCCTGGCCTCGATCTATAGATTAAGGATTGGGCATTGCTGCAAGCTGTGGTATAGGTCAGAGACGTGGCTTGGATCCGGTGTTGCCGTGGCTGTGGTGTAGACTGGTAGCCGCAGCTCCTATTAGACCCCTGTCCCAGGAACTTGTATGATGCAGGTGCAGCCCTAAAAGAAAAAGAAAAAGATAGATGATCTTACTCATTTTTTGGAACAAATTATGCTGTTTTTCCTCCCTTCGCCCACCCTCCTCCTCACTCATTCTCTGCCCTTCTCAGTGTGTGCCACATCTGCAGGCTGACTTCTGCGGACAGTATCACTACTTGACCTCCCTTGTCCTCTGGCCCCTGGTTGGATTTGGCCAATGGGAAGAAACAGCGAGAAAGAAAAAGGCAGAAGAGAGAGGTCAAGTTGTCTTTAACCCCCATCCTTCTTTACTGTTCTTGGCTGCAGTTTCTGGCAGGGGCTGCTCTTCTTGGCTTCAGCTCTCACCGCCAAGGGTAATACCACCCTCTGCTTCAGCTCTACGGGTAGTGAGGACCTCCTGCTGTTGCTAGTCCCCGGGTACCCCAACCTCCTTTGCTAGTTCTCTTAGATGCCTGCACCCCCATAAGTGGTGTCTTCATGAAAGTCTCTCTTGAGGGCTGTAGCCGATACGTTCAGGTGTATTTATCCACAACCACGGGTTATATGCACAGAAGGATGTCTGCCTACCCAAACTACTGGGTTAACTTGCAAATATAATTACTGAGTTTAAATTATGGGGTTTATTTTCAAACGTATATATACATATACATGAAAAATATTACAGAGTGAGGAGCTGTCCCTCTTACCTCCTAAAGAGGAAAGACTTTTTGGTTCCATTGAGGAAAGATAGAGATGGACCAAGTCTAAATTTAACTTGACACCAGAGAAATTATGTGAGCAGACAGAGAGAGGAGCGTACGGAAGGAAGGGTGCGGGGGTCGGTGGTGGAGAGGGGACGGAGGGCGAGGGCGAGGAACAGAGGGCTGCCCGCAGTGGAGAGAGTGGGAGAGAAAGGCAATGGGGATTTCAAAGCAGCTTTCTGTGGTGGTTACGCAGTGGACTCCTTGCTGCCCAGTAATAATCCACAATAATCCTTTCAATTAGGATCCACCTTTGTCTACAAGGCTGTGGGACAGAACACAGCCTTGGAGGTTTGAAATGTCTCCTTCCAGCTGTGGAAGCACCTCAGGCCTCCAGCTCTGGGGGGTGAAGCCCTTACCTGCGTCCATGTAGATGAAGCTGCATTAGGGTTGCCAGGCCCCTGCCGTGGCTCAGCTGGTTAAGAACGTGCCCAGTATCCATGAGGACGTGGGTTCCATCCCTGGCCTTCCTCAGTGGGTTAAGGACACTGTGTTGCTGCAAGCTGTGCCATAGGTCACAGATGTGGCTCAGACTGGGTGTGGCCGTGGCTGTGGTGTAGGCCGGCAGCTGCAGCTCCAATTCAAACCCTAGCCTGGGGACTTCCATGTGCCATGGATGGGGCCCTAAAAAGCGCGGGGGGAGGGGCAGAATCAGGAGCCCAGTTCAATTTGATATCAGATTAAAAAAAACGCCTTTTTAGTGTAAATTATTTGAGACATACTTATTGTAGAAATAAATGAAGACCAATCAAATGAGAACAGTAAAGGCAATTCAAACTTGCGGCAGTGAAGGGGTCGCCCACCGACAGCGGCATTTTGGCAGAGCCCACGGGCAAGCAGAGGCGTGGGGACGCTTTCTGCTGGAGAGACGGAGGGCTCTGGGTGGGCCCCGTTGGGGACTGTGGGGCCTGGGGAAGCTGGAGGTGGCCAACGAGAAGTGAGGTGTCCTCTGTGGCTGGTTATGGGTCCATATTTGGCTTTCTCTGGTGGATCCTAAGTTGGAGATGGGGACCAACATGAGAGAAGCTGACGTTATTAATCAAGTCCTGGCCATTGGGCTTCCTGGATCATCAGTAGACACAGCCATCCCACTTCCCCCAAGCCTGACTTACTGCAGGCTGCCTTTCTGAGCTGGTTACTGTAGGGAAGGGCTTGGTTTCCCGGGCAGGTTGCTCCCGGTTTTGGGTCAGAGCTCTGCTTTGCGGGGGGTTTTTGGTTGCATTTTTTTTTTTTTTTTTGGCCACAACCACAGTGTGCAGAAGTTCCTTGGCCAGGGATTGAACCTGTGCCACAGCAGTGACCCAAGCTACAGCCGTGACAGTGCCAGGTCCTCGGTTCACTGAGCCACCAGGGAACACCCAAGAGTTCTGTTTGGCCACTGTCTGCGTGTATATTCAGCCTCTTGTACTATCTGGAATACGATCACACTCAGTATCTCTTCAGACATGTCTCTCTGAGCGCCCAGGAATCTCAGCCCAGAGGCACAGCATCGAAACAGAGCTCTGTATCCTCCTAAGGACCCCGCAAGGTTGGTGCTGTTATTCTCTCCTTTGCACAGATGGAGAGAGGAGGCAACGCCAGGTTAAGGGCTTAGACAAGGTCGTACAACAGGTCCGAGGTGGGGCTGGGGGCTAGACGTGACTCAAGGTCCCCACCCACACGGGGGCGACCGTTCCAAATGCTAAATCATGAAACCCTCTCCCAGCAACCCTGGAGGAAAGCCCTTTGTCCACACATGTGGCGATACAACCACGGGCTGGTGCACTTGCAGCTCCTGAAGGCCAGACTGTTGCCCTGTTCCTCGCGGGTCGTCAGGCCCTGCATGGAGCCTGGCACACTTCAGCCCTCCGAGGCAGTACGGCTACAGTCTGTGCCCTTAGCTACCACCTACACTGAAGGCTCTTTTAAAATAACTGAAGCGAGGAGTTCCCGCTGCAGCACAGTGGGTTAAGGACACGACGTTGTCTCTGCAGAGGCAGAGGCCAACGTGGAGCCACTGGTTCAGTCCCTGTTCTGAGGCAGTGGGTTAAGGACCTGGCCTTGCCGCAGCCGAGGCTTGGATTCCACCCCTGGCCCGGATCCACATGCCGCAGGTGCAGCCAAAAAACAAAAACAACGACGAAACCCTGAAACGAGACAAACAATTTCTGGGGATATGTTCACAATTAGGAATGAAAATTCCATTTACATCCCCTGCACTAAACCACGATTCCACGTAATGCAGAGAGGTTGGCCCCTGCCGTTGGCCCCTGCTCCTTCCTGCTCCTTCCTGCTCCTTCAGGGCCCGCCGGAGCTTCAGGACCATGTGTTACACCTGCCACTCCTCCCAGCATCTGCTGCTCCCTCCTTCACTCGCTCCGCGGTCCAGGAGGCACCGCGGTGCTAAATTTCAGGGGCACAAGTTCAGGTGGGCGCCTGGGAGTGAGGGCCGCTCTTGACCTTCCGAAACACGTGAGCAGCCCTGGGTGCCTGTCTGCTTGTGTCACTGCTTGCGTCCCTGCAGGTTGAGGCATGGGCTGTGAGTCATTTACTCGGTTAGGGAAACAGGAGGAAGCCGATGGAGGGAGAAACAGCCGGGCCAGAGCTGTCGCACGCGGGGCGGGGCAGACAGGGACCACGCGGATCACGGAGCTCTGTGCGGTGACTGGGACCACTGCCAGCCTGTCCTGAAGGGCCAGGAGCACCGGCCAGCACTGCTGTGGAGTAGAGCAGGTGCCAGCTTAGGGAATTCCCCCGTGTCCCCAGGTCCCTCCCATTGGCTCAGATCCTCAGAGTAGCACTGTCTGTGTAGCTAAAGGGACCTAACTGGCTCCCTCTAACCTCAACTAGTCCCCCTGGCCTCAACTAGTCTCTCTGGCCTCATCTAGTCCCTCCTTCACTTCAACTAGCCCGTCTGGCCTCAACTGGCTCCTCTAGCCTCAACTAGTCTCCGTGGCCTCAACTAGTCCATCTGCGCTCAGCGTCCCTTGGCCTCTAGGGTTTCTGAGTCTTGCCCAGCCCCTGGGTTTCCTGCCTTGTTTCTTGGTCACGGGCTTTGCCCCCGCGGGGTGGGGGTGGGGGGCTTGACCTAAGTCCTTCCAGGACATTCGCACAGTCTCTGAAGGCCCAGTTCACTGCCACCCCGACCTCTTCCTCCTGGGCCCCGCGGGACCCTCCCAGGAAGGATGAACAGGCCAGGTGCAGACCCAAGCTCGCCGAACGCGCAGAACCACATCAGGCCGAGGGCTCCCATCTCCCCACTCTATAGATGAGGAGACTGAGGCCCAGAAAAGCTGTGTCTGCTATTTAGAAAATGAAAGACAAGATATTTAAACCCTCCTCCCGAGTCCTTCCGGCTGGCTCTATAGCCCCCTCCGTGGTCCCCCCATAAACGTGCTGATCCCCGGGGCCCAGCACACAACGTCGGCATGTGTGTGGTTGAGAGAAGGAGGAGCCGGAGCTGGACACGCCTGGCGTAAGAGCACTCCCAGCACAGCCCAGGGCTTTGGGGCTCTGGCCCGAGAGAGAGAAGTGACCAGCGCAGACCAGCAAGGAGACTGTCCCTGCTGGGTCCTTCCCCCACAAGTGCTGTTCCCCGCGCGGAGCAGGGTTTCCCAAAAAGGAACCTGGCGGGGGTGTGGTGGGGGGTGGGATGTCACCCTCAGGCTGTGGGTGGGGTGTCAGTGGGGGGTGAGACCATACATTTGCATGATAAAGGGTCTCTTTCTGTTGTTGTGAAGGCTGGGAGCTGGGCTGGCTGCCTTGCGGAAAGCTTCCAGGCCTTCAGATCGCTGGATCTCCATGGAAATTAGTTTGCCAGAGAAAGAAGCTATTTTAAGGACGTGCGAAGAGAGACCCTGTAGGCTGGGGTAGGGAAGGTAGGAGTGGGAGAGATCTTTTCTGAATGACTCACTAATTTCCCTCCTAGGGGGTGGAAAAAATGGCACGGAGAAAGAATCAAAGCCCAGGAAGGAGGAGCGGCACGGCTGACCTTGACCCTGGTCCTTGGGCTGGGGGCTGCGGCAGCAGCGCTGGGGGCGAAGGGGCTGGATGCTGGCTGCTATTAGAGATAACGGCGCTTTCCCGCTGGCATAAAAGCTGCTGTTTTCAACCAGCTTTCAGATCATGCAAAGGAAAAACCACACAGTTCACCATAGGGGTAGGGGGCACTGCTGTGAGGAAAGCTCAAATCCGCCTTCTGGGTCAGGGAGCTTGGTGGAGCACGGCAGAAACAAAATAGAAGTAAATGACTCGGGTGATAAAGAGGCGGGAATTTCCGGGTTCCTCTTGCATGTTGCTGTGGATGATGGGGAGTCGCGTGTTTGGGAGGCCGGGACTGGGCGCAAAGCAGACATAGAGAAGTCTGGCTGGGGTAGGGGGCGGGGGGGCAAGAGCTGATG
>PVHT021183553.1:4733137-4744391 GCA_004024745.2 Catagonus wagneri
CACACATGCACGCACACGCATGCACGCACATGCATGCACGCACACACACACACATACACGCATGCACCGAGCTCCTTCCCAGCGTGCAGGGAGGCTGAGAGCTCAAGTGGAGGAGAGGTTTCTCCTGAAATCCCCCCACCCACACCGAGCAACCCTGACGACGGTCACGGCCTGTCTGACGCATTCAAGCTGGTGCACAGCACAGCGGGCAGGGCTCTACGTCAGGCTTTGCCACTGCACTGCGTGGCTTTGGCCTCCCTGCAGGTTCCAGCAAGGACAGCGGGTCTAACAGCCCAGGTGCTTGGTACCCGAGTTCAGGTGGTGACGGATGCCTGCTCCTCCTTCCTCAGGCACAGTGACTTCTGCTCAGTTGTAGCGGTTAACGTACAGTTAATGGATTCACACAGATGATGCTTTTCAAGTGTCCTTAGGCTGCCTTTGAGCAGTGTCTTGTCCTTCCGTATAAATTCTGAGCCACCCGAGAGCAAGGACACACACTGCCTTCCTCTAGCACCCCTATCCTTCCTTCTTCCCTTTCTTTTTCCCTCTACTGAAGAAAACCTGACAGCCCTGTGTATATGTAAATTGTACAAGATGACTCGATATGCACATACGTTGTGAAATGATTACCAAGATCAAGACAATTAGCACATCCATCACCTCACGTAATTAACTGAGTTTTTCTGGTTCGTTTTCTTGGTGTGACGAGAAGCTCAGGATCTACTCTTCCCAGATTGAAGTAGACAACACTGTATTACTACTTACAGCCACAGTGGTGAGCATTAGGTCTCTGGGAACTTATTCATCTTATAACTGGAAGCTTGTACCCCCAAATTACATCATCTCACTCCTCCCTGCCCCCCAGCCCCCGCCGGGGGCTCCCAGCTCCTGGCAAACCACCATTCTACCCTCTGTTTGTATAAACAGGCTTTTTAAAAAAAGAGTCCACATATAAGTGAAGCCACATAGTCCTTGTTTCTCTGCCTGGCTTATTCACTTAGCTTTCCTTGTTTAACACCCCCAGCACCAAGGCCAGGCTCTTCTTAGGTAGACGCTCAACCAGTGCTTCATCCTGTTAGTGGGTGTTTGGGAACATCTGCTGTGAGCTGAGTCCCAGTGGAGGGAGGGCAAGGCTGACGCTGAGGATGTGAGGAGGGTCCTCTCCAGGGTGTGATGATGGCATGGGCCACCCCATCAACGCTGCGGGAACTCAGAGAGAGGACAGAGGGGTGAGAGCCAGGGAAGAGGCGGAAGGTTCTGGCAAGGCACAGTGGGCAGAACTAGAAGGAGACAAGACGGTGGGTCAAGGCTTATGTGAGGGTGGAAGTCACACTGCTTGGAGCCATGGATGTCAGGCCCAACAGCATGGGCGAGAGTGTCCCAGGGAGACGGGGGTTCTAGTCTCACTTACATACTTCCGGGGGCCAAGGACGCAGAGTAATGCAGGTTTTTCCAATCTGAACTGGGCCTTCCACCCAACCTGCCCAAATGAGCTGGACAAGGAAGTGTCTGCTGACCATGGGAGTGGGGGATGGGCAGAGGAGGTGACAATGTGGCTCCCTGGTCACCCAGGCCCAGGGCTGGACAGGCCACAGACAACACCAGGCTCCTGGGCTAGTGAGCAGGACTGAGCTGGATTATTTGAAAAGTTACCTACAAGTCTACAAAGGACTATTTACTCCAGTGTTTCCCCAAACCCAGTCATCCATATCCTGTCCACACACTGGCACTAATACCAACTTAATGTTTTCTTTAAATAGACTTGCTTTTTAAGCTTCAATAAAGGTATTTAAATTAGAAAGTATGTCACAGGACTAAATGGAAAACCAGTGTCGCCTGCCTTAAATGGAAGAGTCACATTTAAAACATATTAAAATAAATGCATTACTAATAAATGTTCATCCGTGTCCCACACAGAATCATCTTTGGCAGTACATGTGCCTCATCTTGGAAAAACACTCATTTCCCCAATTGTAAAGACTGTATTAAAAGGGAAGCTTAAAAAGTGGACGTCTTTGCCAAAGAGAAGGACATGCTGTGGACTGAAATCATGAGGAGGCTGGTGGGTGAAGGAACCCGATAGACAGACTACAGACTCGCCTGGAAGAATGAGTGATCCAACGCCGACAAGTAATTGCTGCAACCAGAAGACGAGTGCCCAGGCCTCCCATCTGCATGGAGAACAGAGCGACAGATGCCACCCACCACCCACCACTTACCGTTCTTGGAGACAAACTGGGAGGTGACTCCTGCCTCAAAGGTGGCAAAAACAGGGCTGTGGTCACTTGTCATGATATCGCTGGTGCTGCCTGCAGGGGAGGGAGCAGAGAAGGAGAATCCCTCTGGTGAAGCCAAGGATGGCAAACCCACAGCAGAAATCGACTTACACTTATGGAAGCCCCCAGCACTTTTCATGGGGTTGTACCTTTGTCCCACTGAGCTTCCACCATCACACTCGAAAGTCTCAGTGAAAGCACACGACACTGTCTCCTCCAAGGCTAAATGTGCCTTGATAGTTTTTCCTAAAGACTTGTGAGTTTGCACATTCACAAATTGCTGTGTGTGTGAACTGTGGAGGTTTTTCTGGTCTAAGCACCTTCTTGTACTGATGAGGAGCCCACAGCCCAGAGTGGGATGGGGATTTAGGGTCACCGAGCCCACTGGTGAGAGATGGAACCTTCCCCCATCCCACGAGGTCTCGTGAGAACGGGAGAAGGTTGAAAGTGATGAAGTACAGACACGGAGTCTAGACGACTCTTTTAAGGAGCTTGGGGCTTGGATGAGAAAGGAGGGCTGCAGAGCATGTGTAGAGGGGTAGATGTAGGCAGGCCTTAAATCACCCCAGGGTCGCTCTTCTGGTTCCTTCCAGGCAGCAGGAGGTGTCCACAAAAGAAAGGAAAGGAAACCAGTTCAGCTTCCTGGGACCTGAGTTGAATGTGGGATTGCTGGTACCCAGAGAGAGTGGGAGCCACAAAGGTGGCCACTGGGCATAAAGGTGGCCATGACTCCCACTCTGGGAGGGCGGTGCAAGGCTGGGGACCTCAGCTGTGGGACTGGCCTGCAATGTGGTCACATGAGGTACATGCTGGGGCAAGGATGGGCCTCCTTTGGACATCACGGTCTGTGGATTTGCAGTGTCTTAAAAATAACAGCACAATTCTCAGTCGCTAAAGTGTTCAGAGTAATTCCACTCTATAGGTTTTCAAGAACAAAGAGCAGAGTAGCTCCAAATAATGGGAACTAACGTGTAGCTTTTAAGAACAAGCCACTAGGAATTTCTTCAGCATATTTCAGAGCTTGTAAGGTCAACAATTATCGGTTTTGATAATTTTTCCATAATTATTTAATATTGCACATGATGCCTTTTTAAAAATAAATTTAACTCAATTTATCTTTAATTTCCCCAAACGTGTGTGTAGGCTTATGCTATGTATTAGGTTCAACCATACAAATTTCCAATAGGTAACTATTTTTGACCTATGAAAATACCACATTCATATGGCTCAAACCTAATAGGCTATTTTCAAAAAAATAAATCTAGATATTTATTTGAATCCATAATTCAAATGTTTCCCAAACTAGAAGATATTGACTAAGTTGCAACCCAAGATGGGGACAGGATGCATGTCTCTTTCAGGTCACCTGACTGAGGTTGTGGGGAGTTCTCCTATGCTACAGATGGGCAGACTGGAGCCCTCTTAGTTGAGGGCAGTCAAACCTCCCAACCTGCCACTCACCGTAGGACTGACACACCACGTGCACCAGGGGGTAGGACTTCCAGAGGACTCGGTCACACCAGGAGGGCAAGTTGTATTTCATCTGCAAGTCAAAGTCAAAGCTTTGTAAAATGCCTGTCACTTAAAAGAAAATACATTATAAAAGAAGAGATTAACTCATGGTCTCCAGTAATCCTTGCATTCATCTGATGCTGGTTCTTTATAAGATTTCCCCAGAGGTGGCTCTAAACCCTTTCCACTGCCTCCACAGCCATGCACTCTACATTTACACTTCCAGATGCTTGGACTCCTGCTTTAGAATAAGATGTATTCGCCTGGCTGTGTTCCCCTACCTGTCCTCCTCACTGTTTCAGAATCTCTTGTGTTTTCATTCTCTTTTCTTCTGACTCTGATGAACCCCTCTATCTGTAACTTCAACCCACTCTCTGCTTATGTTCTCCAGCTAATTAAATAACACACTCCAGCTACCCCACACCCATACCCTTTCACACATCCAGCCACCTGTATTCTTACCCATCTGTCTATCCATCCACCCATCCTCCAACTATTCATCCACCTACCTACCTATTCACATCTCCATCCTTTCATCCATCCACCCACCCACCCAATCTCCATCCATCTATCCATCCATCCATCCATCCATCCATCCATCCATCCATCCACACAGCCATCTACTCATTCAAACAAAATGTACTATGACAAACACCCTCCAGGCTATACTGTGAGGAAGACGTCCACTGGGCATGACAGACAAGGCAAAACTGGCAATAACAATCCTCATTAATCAATATCCTCTTCCTCTTTAAGTTCTAGCTCTTTATTCTCTGCCTACAAACATAAAAGTACTCATTCTAAAAGAGCCTACCCCTGACATCTCTTTAAACTACTTTTTTCTTTCCTTTTTTTCAACCAGTTTTCTTTCAGGGAGGTTCTATTTTTGCCATCTCTACTTCTGGACAGCCCATTTACTCTTTTTTAACTCGAGGTACAACCTACACACAGTAAGTGGCTTGAGAATTTTTAACATTTGTGTATGCCTACTGAACCACTTCCAGATCAAGATACAGAAAATGACCATCATTCCAAAAGGTTCCTTCATGTCCTTTCCTTGTCAACACTGCCACCTCTGAGAGGTAAATACTACTGTGACTAATGTCTCTATTGCCTTAATTCTGCAATATTAATGGACTCGAACTTATTAATGGACTTATTCATTAATATACATTCTTTTGCTGTCAGCTTCTTTCAACCTTCTTCATCCTGTTGCTTGTATAAGTTCTTTCATTCTGTTGCTGCAGTTATATTCCTTTGTATCTATAAACCACATTTATCTATTCTACCATTGAAGGAAGCAGGGCTGTTCCCAGTTTTTGGACATTATAAACAAAGCTGCCATAAGCATCCTTGTGTCTGTCACGGGATGAGCAAATGTACTACCTTCTCTCAGGTATACACCAACGCAGAACCGCTGAATACGTAGGTGCATGTTTAGATTTCATAGATGCGCCAAGCTCTTTCTTCTTAACTCGGCAGCTTTCAGGATTGGCTGCTCCTGAGAACCACTAGCGGAGCTTTACAAAGACCCAGAAAGCAGGGCCCTGACCCAGATCTACTGCATCAGAACCTCTGGGGATGAGACGAAGACACCTGTGTTTCTGAAAAGATTCACCAGTGGTTTACCAGCACACTCTCAGTAAAGAACCACCCTTACTGTCTTGCAGTCTAGCTTTTACCTCCAAGACTCGGCACTGACTGTTCTTTTAAAGTCTACCAGATGTCTGAACTCACGTCCAGCCCCTTGTGGAGGGTTTCCACAAATGCACACGGTCTCCTTGACTCACTTTACAAGTTGGTGACCATTGACCCTGGAAAGTCTCTCGGCCCTGGCTTCTGCCACGTCCAGCTGCCTGGTTGGTCTTCCCACCACCGACACACACTCTCTTTCTCTCTCCTTTGCTGTCTCTGCTTCTTTCTCTCCTCTGTGAACAAAGATGACCCCCCAAATCTGTCCACAACTCTTCTCTTTTCATCTTCCATGCTTTCCTTGGCAACTGTGCCCACACCCATGGATTTGACCTGCTTCTCTGCGCAGACAACTCCCAAATTTATGACTCTGCCCTGGCATCTTGCTTTAGCATCAGTCTAGTATTTTCAGTTGCCTTCTGGATGTTTTCTCTGAGATTTTTCACTAGCATTATACAATAAGTCTGAAAATAAGCTCTATTTCCCCCTCTGAGCCAGCTCTACCTTATTTTTTAGTTTCTATCGATGTCAATCATATCTATCAATATATACTGCTTTTCTCCTTTTCTTTCATTTTTGCTGTCCCCCTACTCTGCCCACCTGCTTCAGGCTTTAGCTGTTTTCCAGCTGGAGCCTCCATTACCAGCTTCCTCACTGGTCCCCTGAGTCATCCTCATCCTTTACCCTGGGGCAGATCAACCTTCTCTGTGTATCACTGCGATGCTGCCAGCTCCTCAGCAGAACTTTCAGTGGCTTCCTGAAACAGGTGCCCACCAAAGGGGTGAAAATGCTTCACCTGGCATCTAGGATGTCTCTCTCTCCTCACACTCAGTTCCAAACAGACCATCCTCTCACCACCTCCAAATGCACATCCATGGACCTGCCTTGATGGTGCCTTTAACCTCAATGAGCCCAGCTACACAGCAGCCAGCAGGAACCTCACAAGGTGTCCTGCTCTGGGTCTCAGTCTTGTCATAGCACCGACCCTGGATCTTCTCTCCTCCTCTCAGTTTGTTCTTCCTCTGACTGCTCTTTGTTCTGGCATCTCCCTGACCCTTGGCCTTTCTTTTCCACCTCCATCTGGTCCTCCACCTGCACCCGAGCCCAGGTAATGTCCAAAACGCTCTCCATTTCCCCAGACTTCTAGTGGCCCCAGGAAGCTCACCACTGTAGCACCTCTAACCCTCAGGACCGTGCATGGGGCTGGCTCCCCCGGGGTGGGCACAAGAAGGCGAGGGACACCAGAATTTCCTGTCTTGGCATTTGCTCTGGCAATGCTTTCAAACTGAAATGGACCAGCCCTTGTCCTGTCTGCTTATCGAAATCCAAGCACCCTTCATACACCACAAATAGCCCCTCTTCAAGTAGCCTCTCTGATCCTTCCCTGCCCTGACGGTCATTCCCTCAGGGACTGCTCCTCATCGCACTGGACACCATCATATTCTATCTCTGGTTAGTTTGTTATGTATTTAGCTTGTCTTTCCTACTGTAAACTCTTTAAGGGCAGACATGACTCATCTTTGATCTCACGCTGGCTAGGACAGTGCCCAGCCCATCACAGGTCATCAGAAAATATCTGCTGAACAAGAATGAATGAATAATTAATTGAAGTTTCCCCAAACACGGTTCCTTGGAACACAAGTGGTCTCATAAGATATTAATTAATACTTCATGATCATTTGAGTTTGGCACATGAATTTTTCTGTAGAGAATTATAGAGGCTCTGATAAGTCCTGCAGTAAAGAAGCTTGCATAATGATGATTCACTTGGAAGATTAGGAAATATATTTAATTAAAGGACTTAAAAAAGAGAAAATATACAAAGAGTTTATACAGCTTAGTATCAAAAAAAAAAAAAAAAACCCAATCTAAAAAAGGGGAAAGGACCTAAACAGACATTTCTCCAAAGAAGACAGGAGAAGATGGCCAACATGAGAATAAGTATTATCAATATCGCTAATTATTAGAGAAATGCAAATGAAAACTACAATGAGGTACTGTCTCACACCAGTCAGTATGGCCATAATTAAAAAGTCTACAAATAACAAAGGCTGGAGAGGGTATGAAGAGAAAGGAACCCTTCTACACTGTTGAGGGAATGTAAATTGGTATAGGCACTATGGAGAACAGTATGAAGTCTCCTTATAAAACTAAAAACAGAACTACCATATAACCCAGAAATCCCACCACCGGGCATGTACCCAGAGAAAACTACAGTTTGAAAAGACACATGCACCCCAATGTTCACAGCAGCACTATTTACGATAGCCAAGACATGGACCCAACCTAAGGTCCATCAACAGGTGACGGACAAAGAAGATGTGGTACATATACACTCACAATGGAATATTACTCAGCCACAGAAAGAATGAAATAATGCCATTTTGCAGCAAGAGGGCTGGACCTGGAGATGATGAAACTAAGTGAGGTAAATCGTATAAAGACAAATATCACATGATATCACTTAAATGTGGACTCTAAAAAAAGGCGATGCAAATGAACTTAACTTACAAAACAGAAACAGATTCACAGGCATAGAGAACTAACTTACGGTTATAAAAGGGGGTGGGGATAAATTAGGAATTTGGGATTAGCGATGCAAACTCTTACACATGAACTAGATAACCAGCAAGGACATGCTGTACAGCACAAGGAACTATACTCAATACCTTGTCATAACCTATAATGGAAAAGAATCTGAAATACACACACACATACGCACACACACAGACTGAATCACTTTGCTGTACACCTGAAACTACCACACACACAGACTGAATCACTTTGCTGTACACTTGAAATTACCACAACAAATTAACTATACTTCAATTTTTTTTCTTTTTTAGGGCATATGGAGGTTCCCAGGCTAGGGGTTGAATCGGAGCTACAGCTGCTGGCTTACACCATAGCCACAGCCACAATGCAGGATCTGAGCCGCATCTGTGACTTACGCCACAGCTCATGGCAATGCCGGATCCTTAACTCACTGAGCGAGGCCAGGGATCGAACCTGCAACCTTATGGCTCCTAGTCGGATTCGTTTCCTCTGCGCCATGACGGGAACTCCTCCTATACTTCAATTTTTTAAAAAATTGCTTTAAAAAAAGGATGTAATCTATGCTCCATAGAAAGAGAGAGCTTCAGAATCCAGTTAAGGAAACAATGCCTTAAATCCTCCTGGAATCTTAGACCACGTGGACCGAAGCGTCCTGAGTCCAGCTCCCTGCAGCGAGCATGTCCGGCTGCCCAGCTTCTCCTTAGGGGAGGTTTTGCTCTGTGACACGATCGATATACGAGTTCCAATTTTCTTTCTTTTTATGCTGTTGCCTAGCGGGTGAGGACACCCTTCACTTCCTGTTCACCTTTATGGGAATGGACACAGGAGGGGTGAGACGTGCCGGGGGCAGGGACAGGGGTGGGGAGAGGACCGGGTTTACGACAAAGACTCACGCCCGTGGCTTTCTGCTTTGTGTAGGCATATTTGTCCCGAGTCAGTCTCTCAAAACGGTAGGTGGGCGCGAATGTGATTTCTTCCTCCTCTGAAACCAAACAGAGCCAGGGTTTTGCTTGTCATTCCCCATGTTTCACATCGGGCCTGGTTTCCCTCTTTTCCAGGCTTAACCTTCCCCCGTGAGGCTATTTGGGAAAGAGGGAGGCGGGACGACGGCCTGCGAGGAAAGGATGGCGGTTCTCACCAAAGTGCAGGAAAACCTTCTGCTCCTTCCTCTCCATGAGCAGCTGGTCGTGGGACAGGAGGTCTGCGTACTGCTGCTGCTTGATCTTCTGGATAATGGATTCTGCCTCCTGAGCAAGGACACGGTCAGGTCACTGGTGAGACAGCGCCTTCCCCAAGACGGTCGCCGGCCCGCCCGTCGCGCCTGGACCAGGAGCCCCCAAAGCTGCACTGGGCTCTGGTTTTGGGGGTGAGCTTTTTTTTTTTTTTTTTAATTTTATGGCCACACCCACAGCACAACGGAAGCTCCTGGGCCACGGATTGTATCCAAGACACAGCTTCGACCTATGTCGCACCTGCAGCCACACTGGTTCCTTGAACCCACTGTGATGGGCTGGGCCACACCTCTGCCGTGACCCAAGCCACTGCAGCCAGATTCTTAACCCACTGTGCCACCGCGGGAACCGGGATGTGCTTATTAACACTCAACTGTTCTATAAGGAAAACCCTGCAAGCAGAAGGAAGTATCAACTCGATAGCACCATTCCCTGGCTGCTCTAAATTTGTCGAGGACACCGCATTTTGGCACACTGACTTCTAGCATCGTTTGAAGACGGCACTAGATAGGTGGGTATGGTCCCCTTGCTCTCTCATTATCTCTGGGCGGCAGCCCGCTGTCAGGCTATGAGAGGATCTGAAAGCCCAGCCCTCGGATCTGTGGCATCGGGCCTCCATGTACACGCTCAGGCTCCGAGAGTCACGGTGACACCAGCGGGTGTGCCAGCCCTGGAATCTAACAGCGGTCTCTCCCGAGACTTATGTTACCTCTGCTCAGGTGCGTGCACTTGGCCGACCTCCTGGGGAGAGAATGGCTGTGATGGCCCTTTAGACTCTGAAGGGTCAGGGCTGTGGGGTCCCTGTCCCCCCGCCCCCCCCACCAGCAGCTGCCCGCTCAGTCAGGAGGGAGAGAAGCAAAGCTGCCCGGGGAGCATCTAGGGAGGGAGGGGGTGGGTCGGGAGGGTGAAGGGGGTACAGACGCGCCCTAAGAGCCGTGTGGCAGTGAGAGGCCAAGGAGGCTGAGGGATGTGTGTGTGGGGGAAACATCTGGGAAGGTGGAGGCAGAAGGCCCAGGTTCAGTTAGGCTGTCAGAGAGCTGCAGCCGACCCAAGGCCATTTTTTTCTGGCTGCTTGGATGTCCGTTCCGGTGTCCCCTTCTTGCCTCACAGACGGCAGTGCCAAAGTTCTCCAGGACACAGGCAGCAGCGGGCGTGGTTCTGCTCCCAGGCCTGGCCCCTGCCCCATCTTTCAGGAGCACCAAAACCACCATGTCTGGTGCCAGAAGTGTCCAGAGGCCGTGCCTGCCCACCCCCTCCGCAGGGACTCCCCCGCCCTCCCCGAGGGAGCAAGGCTGACTGCTGCTCGTCGCACGGGGATCCAGCTTCAGGGATATCTTCCTGAGGCTGCCCGGGGACAAGACTGAGCTAATCTCCTCAGACTTCAGCCTTTCCTGGGGATCTGGGACTGGCAAGTCCCGGGGCTGCTGCTGGTCAGCTAGAGGGCCAGAGCGGCGGTGAGGAGGGGTGGCCGGGACGGTTATGTGGGAAGTAGCCGTGAGGAGAGGCCAACCCTAGAGAAAGGCAGCAGCTCCATTGTGGGAACAGCGCTGAGTCCCCAGCAGCAGACTCCGTGGCCCAGCTTGGTCTGTGCGCCTCCATGACTCTCTGCCCTGAGCCAACTCCAGGGAGCCTCTTTCCTGTGAACCCAGCCCCAGGTGGACAGCCCCAGCCCAGGTGGGCAGCCCCAGCCCAGGTGGACGGCCCCAGCCTCTGGTGGACAGCCCCAGCCCAGGGGGGCAGCCCTACACTCAGGTGGGCAGCCCCAGCCTCTGGTGGACGGCCCCAGCCCAGGTGGACGGCCCCAGCCTCAGGTGGGCGGCCCCAGCCTCAGGTGGGCGGCCCCAGGCTCAGGTGGGCGGCCCCAGCCTCAGGTGGATGGCCCCAGCCTCTGGTGGACGGCCCCAGCCTCTGGTGGACGGCCCCAGCCCAGGGGGGCAGCCCTACACTCAGGTGGGCAGCCCCAGCCTCTGGTGGACGGCCCCAGCC
>PVHT021183553.1:4745391-4787244 GCA_004024745.2 Catagonus wagneri
AGGTGGACGGCCCCAGCTCAGGTGGACGGCCCCAGCCTCAGGTGGACAGCCCCAGCCTCTGGTGGACGGCCCCAGGCTCAGGTGGGCGGTCCCAGCCTCAGGTGGACGGCCACAGCCTCAGGTGGACAGCCACAGCCCCGAGCCCCAGGCAGCCAGCTCCTCACCCAGGTGGGCAGCTCCACGCGGTAGTTGAGATCCCCGAGCCAGAAGAGGTGGGTGAAGCGGTGAGTGATGTTAAAAGAACTCAGCTTCTTGTCTCCCAGAGCCAGAAACCGGAGAATGTTCATATAGTTCTGGTTTCGCCTAAACAAATGAAAAAGCAGCCTCTTAGCTCAGGGTCATCGGTCCCCTACTCCACGTGGCAGGAAGTCAGAGGGGACATGCAGGGGACGGAGACTTAAATCTCCAGCTGCTGCAGCAGCAGGCCACCTTTCCGTAGTTCCTGGGCTGAGTCGGGAACGCAGGGCCGGGCCCTGGCGCATCGGCTCAGCAGGGAACCAGAATCGTGGCTCTTCTAGATGGCTGCCTACACGACCGGGCTTCCATAGGTAAATGGGCTTTAATCCGCAAGGCTGCCCCAGAGTAGGTTTTCCCTTGAGAAACAGAATGGTATGCAGGTGTCTGTTGAGCTAGGGACCCAAGGAAATGTCTGTTTTGTCCTTTAGACAAGATACATTCACACACTCGTTGAATGCATTCACACACTGCAGTTGCCTTTGCTGAGACCATAAGAAGAATCCTTAGAGGGAGTTCCCGTCATGGCTCAGCAGTTAATGAACCCAGCTAGGACCCAGGAGGACATGGATTCGATCCCTGGCTTCACTCCGTGGGTTAAGAGCTGGTGTTGCTATGGCTCTGGTGTAGGTCAGCAGCTGTGGCTCCGATTCGACCCCGAGCCTGGGAACCTCCATACGTTGCAGGTGTGGCCCTGAAAAAAAAAAAGGAAAGAAAAGAAAAGCCCTTACAGGCTGATGTGACAGGGCTGGCCCTGGGCTGAACCGTCTTTGGGGGTGTTTAGGGTTTGGGGACCCTCTGGACAATACGGGCTCTCAGGGCACAAGCTCCATTACCTGAGTTTCTTTTCACTTCCAGAAGTCAGGTGGCTGTTAACAAATCCCAAGGAGGTGCCGTTGAACATGAACGACACCCCCACGGCGCCCTTGTTCCCTAAAGCGAGAGAAGGAAGACGTCAGAACAGCAAATCGGCAGGCTCGCCCCGCGGCGGGAAACCGAGGTGAAGCCGCTTATCCATCAGGAGAGAGCGAACGGGTGTGGGAAACCGGAGGCGCAGGGAGAGAGCAGAGCAGCTTCGTCTGGGGTGCGGGTGGGGCTGGGGGACCGACAGGTGACGGGGGCTGGGGGTGCGACTCCTCCGGGACAAGAAAACAAGGTGACGGACCAGCATCTTGTCTCCTCGCGCGCCCAGCAGGATCACGAAAAGCAGCCGGAGGATTCTGAAAAGCCTTGGGAAGGGCTCAGAAGGAAGAGGCGGGGCCCGGGGCCTTGACCTCCGCCGGCCGGCTCCGCTTCCCGGGGAGAACAAGACCGCGCGGAGCCCAGCGGCTCTCCAGGGTGTTCCCCAGACACGCAGCAGCAGCACCCTTGGGACTGGCTGGAGGGGCGCATTCCGAGCCGTTTCCGGGAGCTGAGCGGGGAGGCCAGCCCCAGCGGAGGGCAGGGCGCGGGAGCTCTCCGCCTCCGGGCGGCCGTCTGATGGCCGCTGGGCTGGGACTGCTCGGGCCTCGGCCTTGCCCGGCGCCCACTGGAGCTGATCCCGGGAGCCGCGGGCCTTCGCTTCGCTGTTCCCGCTGCGTGGAACATGCCTGCAGCGAGGACCAGTCCTCAGCCCTCGGGCTTGAGTCCCAGTGACCCTTCTGACAGAGGCCCCCGGACCCGCCTCCCGCCTGCGCTCTCTGCCAGCACGCTGGCTCCCGGAAGCCTGCCCTCCGCCCGCCCCTCCAGGGGAGCAGGCCCCGTCTGCAGCGGTAACAAGCCCAGGACCCAGGACTGTGCTGGCTGGGGTTGGGGACACAGTGTCAACTGCGGCCCGAGGACGCAGAGCTGGGGCACAGCCGGGCTGAGGTCTGGCTGAGGGGTCTGCGGGCTGCGGAGGGGGTTGGTGGGAGGGGACAGGCAGCCCCAGCAGAGACGGGTCAAGAACTAGAGGGTTCCTGGGCAGCAGAGGGCGTGGGCTTCAGATCAGGGCAGCTGCTGCCACAGGAAGGAAGGAGGACTAGTGGGTGTGGACGCGGGCAGTTTGTGGTTCGCCAGCAGAAAGGCTGACAGAGCTTCTCACATGCGATTGCAGAAATTCTTCTACTTCCTGTCACCTCTGGGACTGTCCTGTCCCTGACGCCAATCACCAGAAACCACCGGCCTCGCCCTCAACTCCACACGGCCCCGTGTGGGTGCACCTGTCCCCACACACTCACCGTCAGACTCACACAGACTGACAGACTCAGACACACACACACAAACACACAGGCTCACACACACACAGGCTCATACACATACACCTAGACTCATACATTCACACTCACATACAGACTCACACACAGACTGACACACACATATAGACCGACAGACCCACACTCACAGACTGCCAGACACACATACTCATACAGACTCACAGACTGACAGGCTCACACACGCAAACCACACACTCACAAGCACATACTCACATGCACACAGTCACACTCACACAGACTCACACGCATGCTGCCCTCTGCCCCTTTTTCAGTTCTCTGCAGCACCCCGGCTGGTGCCAACCTCCCACGTGCAGCCTGAATCTGTCTAGCTCTACACCAGGGGTTGCGACCCACCAGCAGAGACCAAACTGAGCCCATGCCTTGCTTATAAAGAGTTTTCTAGAACATGGCTACACTCCTTTGTGTTTCTGCGTCCACGTGGCTCCCGTGTGACGGCAGCAGGGCTGAGGAGTCGCCCATGGACTGAAAAGCCTTAAGTATTTACTGTCTGGCCCTGAACAGCTCGTCCGTGGACCCCTGGCCCCGGCTGCTGACACTCAAGGTGGGGTCTGTGGGCCAGCGGCGCTGCGCCCCCAGGGAGCTCGGTGGAAACACAGAACGTCGGGCTCCTCCCAAGGCCTGAGTTCTGCCAGATCCCCGGGAGCGCTGGTGTAGACCCTGCGTGCATTCAGGCTGGGAGGACCGACCACCCCGGGGCCGGACGGGACGGCCCCACGCGTGTAGGCAGGAGCGGCCGCCGGAACACGCCCCGCCCCGCTCACCCAGCGTGTTGGCGATGCCCGTCTTCACGTTGTCGGTGCAGATGTGGCTGATCCGGTTCTCGTGCTCCGGCTTGGCCAGCACCACGATGCGGATGTTCCAGAGGGTATGGATGGCGATCTGGTGGGGAGGATGGTGCTGTGACCCTCGGCCAGCACGCAGGGCCCGACCCCAGAGCAAGAAGCTGACCTCCAGCCCGCACCCCAGGTGCGGGGCGCCCCGTCTGTAGTCCCTACACTTCAGGCCACTCCTGAGGGCGCCTCGTAGATGAGACAGAGTATCTTAAAGGTGGGAGCCGGCACTGAGGAGACTTCAAAGACGTAAAGATGATCTAAAGGCTCAGGCAGGAAAGAGGAGGGCCTGGGGGTCAGCGATGCCCATGGGCCCCATTAATTTATGAATACAGGCGCCCCTCTCTGGCCCTGGAAGACGGTGGCGGGGCACTGAGCACACCCAGGCATTCTGGGAAGCTGAGGGCCGAGAGGCTGAGCCCACCCTTGCCTCTGAGGCACTCCTGGTCCTGCAGTTTCACCCACTCAGGACCGCAGCCACTGCTCACTGGGGTTTTTGCTTGATTTGTGTGTGTGTGTGTGTGTGTGTGTGTTTTGGGGGGGGTGCACCTGAGGCATGCAGAAACTCCCAGGTTGGAGACAGCCCCTGCCACAGCAGTGACCACACCGGACCCTCTAACTGCTAGACCACTGGGGAGCCACCACTGCTCACCGTTTTAAACGTCATGCTGGTGATTTCTTGCAGGGAGTGTCTGAGGACCTCCAGCCACTCCTTCTCCCCCAGGGGGTCCTCCTGGGTGCCGATGACGTAGATGTCGTGGGGGATGTAGTCAGCGGAGTCGTCCCGCGTCTTTCCCTGCCCCTTGGAGAGAAACCAGGACGTGATCTTCTTGGGAGGGGGGGCGTTACCTTCAATAGCAAAACCCAACACCAAGTGAGTCAAAAGTACAGCAGGAGAATTCAACACAGAGGTGGGGGGAGCTTGGGGGCGGGGGCGGGGGCTGCACAGCCACTGAAAAGCACTCAGGCCGCCTGACAAAATACCTCAGAGAGAGACCCAGGTTCTGTCTTCCATCAGGGTGTCGGGTAGGATTAGAACTCAGTTAAGTTTCTTTGTCAAGATAACACTAAGTTTCAAAGACGAGAGACACCCAACATTTCCCTGCAGCGACTGGAGCTGGCTGCTGTCCCAGTCTTTGGGGCTCTAGTGATGACTGAGACACAGGCCTGGAGGAATTTCTGTTCCATTGATGGCGAGACAGTGCGGTGGGCTGACAGGTTTAGCATGGAAGCTTCTAGCCCATGGTTAGGAGATAACAATGCCTTCATGGCCCAAGAGCCATCTCAGCCAAAAGCTGAGAGGTGTGCAGGTGTTAGCCAGAGAAACGGGAGACTGAGGGGGCCCCCCTCCATGGCCATTTCAAAAACTGAGCTGAAACAGCTCGATAAAGAAATGACGACAAAGATTTATTCCCCTTGAAAAGCCCTTGAAGGTTGAGGAAACTTTCCCCAAAAAGGGAAGTCCCAAGTGCCAAGGAGCCAAGAACTGGAGTGACTTGACGGCTGCCGAGCTCTGTTCTCACTGTGCCTCACGGTGGAAGCACAAGCCCTGGGGCCCGGGGGTCTCTGCTCGGGGAGACCCTCCCACCGCCCGCTGCACCAGGGCCCCGCTGGGCTCCTCCCACGCTGTCTTCTGTGTGAAGGGCACCCCCTGCAGTTGTGCCCCTGGATGGCCTGAACCACGTCCAGCCGGAGCTAAGACGTCCATGCTCGCCGAGGGAACGCAGGCTGGGTGCCCGTGTGCATGGACCCTCCCATGTGAGAGATGAGGAAACCGGGCGGCCCAGTAAGAAACCCCAGTGGGGAGAGAAGAGGACACAGGAGCTGGGCCAGGGTTCTACTTCAGCACTGCGATGGCCCCTGGACTATCTGGGCATGAAGGCCCGGGGCAGGTGAAATCGGGGTGGGAGTGACTTTCGTCCTGGAAGCCTGGTTCACCACTCACTCGACGACAGGCCAGGAGTCCCATGTTGGGTTTTCACTTCAGGTTGCCCCCCTCCCCCGCCCCCTCCTGGAAGGGCCTCAGCTCAGCCCCTGCCTCCTGCGGGCTGCTGGGCGACCGCCTGCTGCCTCGGCGGGAGGGGGTGTTCCTTTCGCTGCTCCGGACAAAACTGGGGGAGACGGCTACCCAGTTAAACTCAAATGTCAGATAAACACTGGATCATTCTTGAGTAAGTATGTCCCGAGGAATATCTATTTGTCGAAAATTCAAATTAACCAGATATCCTGTATCTACTTAATTTTTAAAAAAATGTCTTGCTGAATACTTAACACCAAATAATTATTTGGTATAATTCATATTAGTATAAAGATGTATATTAGCATCTTAAGTTTAAACTATATCTATTTATACAATACATATTTGGTGTATATTTACACTTATTTCTAGCTAAACAGGTATACTAAATAACTAGTAAAATTTGTGTTCAGTATGTTTGTAGTTTAGTCTATAATATATATTTAGTATTTAATATGTATTAGTACGTAAGTATATTTTAGCATAACATATATTTAGTGTGTATCTATTACTTCTAGTTAAACATCTCTACTAAAACATTATTTGTTGTTTATATGAAATTCAAATTAAACTGGACATCATCTCTCTCTCTCGATAAACCGACAACCTCACTCATGGAGGAAGCTTTTTTTCTTCCAGTTCCGAGGCTCCCTATCAAGCCACCCAAGGCTGGCAGGTGCCCAAGAACAGCTGTATGTTCAGACTCTTCACCTAGAACTTTCTGGTTTAGACAAGCAGACTAACCCAGGTCGGCTGTACTTGGGGTACAAGAAGCCCGGAGGCCGTCTCCCTCACCGCTGTCTCCGGGTGGGTACCGGGGTCTCAGGCCTAGGGGTGCGGGGAGAGGCGAGGATGCTCGAGGCAGCAAAGCAGAACCCGAGGGGAGGTGCGCGAGGCGGGGCGCCCATGGACCCACCCATGTTCCAGGTGCCGATGAAGATGGTGATCATGTCGGGCTCCGGCTGCTCCGAGTGCTTGTTCTTCATCTGCTGGAGCAGCTGGCAGAAGCCTTCTCTCTTCTAGGGATTGAAGGGCAGACAGACTCAGAAAGGCCTCTGCCTCCCTGCACGGGACACTTTCAAAGGACTGGTCAGCTTCAAGGGAACTGAGAGGAGCGCAGGTCAGTGCGGACTTCCTCTGGAGGGCCATCTGGAAATACGTGTCCCACGTCTTAAGAGAGCGGCTTCTCTCTGACCCAGCCTGTCCTCTGCAAGGACCTGACCCCAAGGAAATAGTCAGGGATGGCACGAAGACCCGAGCACATCGTGGGGGTGCCAGCACGTGTTCAGTACAGAAAACGCTAGAATCCTGCACGTCCAATGTCAGGAGGTGAATGACTCACAGTATTATGGGTTATCCGCATACTAGGAGATCATCGGTCTTACAAATTTGGGTGTAGAAATACTTCATCAACAAGGATATATGGTCAAAATAGATTTTTTTAGTACAAAAAGCCAGTTGACAAAAAACTATGAAGAGCAACTATTGCATTTGTATTAAAAAAACAACAACAACCACAAAAACCATACTGAAAGACAGCGTCTAAGGATGACTGTGGCATACAGGAGTTTCTATTTTTTTTTTTTTTTTTTGTCTTTTTAGGGCCACACCCAGGGCATATGGAGGTTCCCAGGCTAGGGGTCCAATCCGAGCTGCCGCCTTACACCACAGCCATAGCAATGCAGGATCTGAGCTGCATCTGCGACCTACACCAGAGCTCACGGCAATGCCAGATGCCTAACCCACCAAGAGAGGCCAGGGATTACACCTGCATCCTCATGGATACTAGTTAGATTCGTTTCCGCTGAGCCACAACGGGAACTCTGGGAGTTTCTACTTTAAACTTTTTGCTTATTTGTATCTGTTACTTTTTCACCAATGAGAATAGATTACTTACACAAGGAAAACATATTTAAAGAAACTAATTAAAAAGTAAAGAACACATGAAGCCTTCTTAACAGTCTTCCTTTAGTCATCCTGGGTACACAGTGGGGCACAAAGCAAACACGGCCCTCTTGCAGCTTTGGCTCAAAAAGAGCAGGCCGACCCAGCAAGCAGGCCCCTCAGTGTGAGGCTGCACCATATGAAATTACCAATGTTTGACTGTCTCAGCCCTATGAAGATGGCAATTTCATATGTTTCACCTTATTTAATTGCAAATCTAAGTCCCCTTTGGAGAGACCAGCTCACAAAGACTTGTGATGGCTGTCTTTATGGAAACCCGTCTAAGAGATGGTTCAAAATTTGGTGTCTCCGTTTCCTGCCGTGTCTCAACCTTTCTGAGCTTGCAGCCATGGGCAGAACTAGGTTTGGGACCTGTGGCCACATGACTGGCACGATGTCCAGCAGGGACTTTTTCTCTCTGCCTCCCCTCACCTGTCTGGCCCCCACTTCCTTGTTTCTCCCGGGACCCTCTCCATCATTCTTCCCAGTTCTTCCCACCCTCTCGGCCAGTCCTGGGCACCCCCTGGACCACCCTCCCCCCAACTGGCTTGCTACCAGCCACACGGGGCAGGTAGGAGGAGCCAAGTCCAGGTACTTGGTGGGGGCTGTCCCTGGGAGCTGGCACTGGGAGCCCTTGACCTTCAGTCTTGGTACCAATGCAGTCAGCCAACCCCTGCTGTGCTGGGAGCTCTTGGTGCCCGACCACATCCAGGCCAGATGCGGCAGGAGAAACAGCCGGGCCGAGATGGTGGGTTCACCACGGCTGGCATGTCTGAGCTGAGGGACCAGGTCACAGAGACACCCGTCTGTACCAAGGCCACCACCGTACTCGGATCCCACTTCTACATCGGCTCACACCACATCTTCCTCCAGCAGAGAGACCCGGCAGGGAATCTCCCATCTGCAGAGTGGGGCTTAGCGCAGAAATAGAGGGGCTGCTGCTTGGGACTCAGATTTAAGTCTGGGGTGACCCTGAGTACATCCCAGGGAAACTAAAAGCCTCCCAGCGGGGCTCAGGGCTGGTAAGACCTGGATGAAAAAGGATGCTCCCTCTCAGGGCAGGGCCAGCGGAGAGGATGGAGCTGTGATGCCCAATCCCAGCTGCCCAGGTAAGCGGCCCCTCCGCTTCCCGGGCTTGGCTTCCCCAGGTGGGAAGTGGGTTGTGGTACCAACTTGCAGGCACGCAGAGAGCCACAGAAAGCGCGCGAGCTTCGCTCCCTCCCGGCCTGTCCTAGCGGTCTGACATCACTCACTTTGGAGTCAGCAAACACGTACTCCTTCCGCAGCGTCTTCTCCTTCTCCGTTTCCACCAAAATCACCAACTTGTTCGGAAACTTCTGAGACTTGATGAGCTGCAGGACTTAAGAAAAATGGAGTTTACTTTTCTTATTCACCATCCAACATGTACAGAGTCTCCAAGATACTCTGGTACCTGACGGTCAATGATCCTGACTTTCCCATGCGCAGGCTCAGACCCAAATTTGTGCCTGGTCGCCCCGATCTTTGCTCCTAATTACTCCTCTGGGGAGGAGCTCGTGATTGGGAAAGGGGGGGCCTGGAACAGGAAGAGGTGGCCGGAGCACCACCGGAGAGCAGCACTGTCTTCTCATCTTCTCCCCCCCCCACCTCCCCCTCGCTCTCTCTTCCTCATTTCCTTCTTATGCTTTGTTTCTCATTTATATCTAAGTGAACAATTAAACATTTGTACTTCTGTCCCTTTTTTTTTTTTAGGGCCGCACCTGCAGCATATGGAGGTTCCCAGGCTAGGGGTCCATTCAGAGCCGTAGCCGCCAGGCTACACCACAGCCCCAGCAACGTGGGATCTGAGCCAAGGTGCGACCTACACCACAGCTCTCAGCCATGCCGGATCCTTAACCCGCTGAGCGAGGCCAGGTTTCGAACCCATGTCCTCACGGATGCTGGTCAGGTTTGTTAACCACTGAGCCACGATGGGAACTCCCTAAACATTTGTACTTCTATCAGTCATCAAAAGACTCATCGTTCTATGAGATTTTAATGAACGACAGTACTTTCCAACCCCACCTCCCTCCAACGTCCTGCTTCTCTACAACCACTTTCAATTCTCTAAATGGACTCTTTGGAATTTTACTTCGTGTCTCTGAATGACAGGCTTATATTGGTGACTTCCCAGGGGTTCAGTTTTAGG
Organism: Catagonus wagneri; assembly: GCA_004024745.2. NCBI lineage: Eukaryota > Metazoa > Chordata > Mammalia > Artiodactyla > Tayassuidae > Catagonus > Catagonus wagneri. The sequence goes on from PVHT021183553.1 coordinate 4,754,839, forward strand.
TATTTCCTATCACATAGCGACTTCCCTCTACAGAAGATGAAGGTTTAGCGCTTTCATATACACAACCTGTTTCCCCCTTGCCGTTCCCCTCCCCCCACCAATATATAATTTCAGTGCCTCCATCATCCTTCTAATAATTACACCATCATTTTGGCCCGATGAGCATTCAGAGTTTGCCATTATGGGAATGCTATTGACAGACATGCCTCGATTGCTTTCTTTTTCCTACGCAGCTTTCTGTTTTTCCTGGAGTTAATAATTGCCATCCCCCGTCACTGGTCCTAACTCTCAGTCTGTAACTCTCCTTTCCGAGTGGCCGAGTACTTTCACCAGTTTCATCATCCTGAGGGGGCCCCTCCCAGAGCCCAGACCTTCCCTTCTCCGGACTGGTGACCCCTAGGCCTGATGCAGAGCCATTATTTTAGGACGTTTCTTCTCCATTATCCGCGAATCCGTTCATCTTTCTCTCTCTCTCTCATATTGGATTCTGTTTCTGCCTCGATTTATGCCTTTATTTTGGTAGAGCAACATCTCTAGTAGCTTCCTAAGGAAAGGGGGATGGATGATACATTTTGTGGGGCCTTAGATGTCTGAAAACTCTCCCCGCACTTCGCTGACTCAACTCTGAGTCAGGAATAATTTTCCTCACAACTCTGGAGACCTCGTCCCATCATTTCTAGTTTGCAGCACTGTGGCTGAGAAATGCAATGCATGGTAGGCCTTGCTTGGCATCTCGGACCTAGACTTTGAGGAGGGTTCCCAGCAACCCCAGAACTAAGAGCAGCTCACTGTGTCTGCTCTGTTTGTACGAGTCGTGTGGTTTAGGCCGACTACTTGTTTTCCTCGTGGGCGTCTGGAATCTGGGTGTGTGCCAGGCAGAAGGTGCCTTCATAACCAGCCCCCAGTAAAATCCTTGGATGCTGAGTCTCTCACAAGTGTCCCCGGTAGAGGACATTTCACAGGTGTTGTCACAACTCACCGGGGGAGGAGGCAAGCATATCCCGAGGACTCCTGCAAGCTTCTGCCTGGTCCCCTCTCCTGTTTCTCTTTGTCCTTGCGAGCTTTGACTCCAGGAAGGAAACTGACAAGAGCGTGTGTGTGTTCAGACACCATCTTGAGCAGAGAGCTCACTGGTGAGGAGCTGTGGCGGTGCCCTGTGCTCAGAAATCCCATCAGCCTTGTCCGCGGCAGGAAACATCCCACGGTGGGACTCCTGCTGCCGCCAAATAGAATGAGTCAACTCTTCCAAATCTGCTATCAGGGTATCTCTCCTTCCTCTGAATTTCTGATTTTCCTTCACATCCACTTGCAGGACCGTGCAGCTGCCCCCAGGATGCGGCAGCTTGCTTGCTCATTACCAATTTTTAATATTAACTAATTAATTAATCTGCTTTTTAGGGCTGTACCCTCGGCATATGGAGGTTCCCAGGCTAGGGGTCCAGTCAGAGCAACAGCTGCCGGCCTACACCACAGCCACAGCAATTCGGGATCTGAGCCACATCTGTGACCTACACCACAGCTCAGGGCAACACCAGATCCTTAACTCACTGAGTGAAGCCAGGGACCAAACCCGCATCCTCATGGGTCCTAGTCAGGTTCTTTACCACGAAGCCACCACGGGAACTCCCAATTTTTGTTTTCTTAAGATGAGAGCTGCAGCATTTATATCAGCTTCTCTCTCTCTTTTTCTTTTTTGCCACACTCATGGCATGTGGAAGTTCCTGGGCCAGGGATCAAACCTGCACCACAGCCGTGACCCCGCAGCAGTGAAACACTGGAGCCTTAACCCACTAAGCCACCAGAGAACACCCCACGATTAGTGTTATTAATACCAACATCAGTGTGAGTACCAGGGTCAGTGAGTGGCCCACGTGTGCCCACACCTAGTGAAATAAAACTAGAAGCTTTTTGGCTCCTCCTCGCCTTGCTGCTCTCCATCTCAGCAGGTACAGGAAGCTCGAAGGCCAGAACATTCCCAATCAGTTCATCTTTCCCCATCTGAAGCCACCACCACTGCTCGCTGGCTACTGACCTACACCACAGCTCACGTCAATGCCAGATCCTTAACCCACTGAGCAAGGCCAGATATCAAACCCGCGTCCTCATGGGTATTAGCCGGGTTCATTACGGCTGAGCCACGACAGGAACTCCCAGAGGGCAGATGTTTGGTCTGACAGTCACACCCCACAGTTAACGCCCATCGCCCCTCGAACCCCCTGGGCTGGACCTCATAACTGGTCTCCCTGCCTCTGCCTGCCCCCCTCCCCCCCCGCCATAATTTATTCTCAGCACGGCAGCCAGAGTTCATTTTAAAGGAGGGAGGGGTCACACCACTCCCCAACTTAAAACCTCCCAACGGTGGCACATTGCACTTAGGCCACACCCTGCGTCACCAGGCCCCATGATGGTGCCTAATCTCTGCTTCTTCTGTGCTTCAGCCTCGCCACCTCCTCACACGCCACACTGGCTCCCACCTTGCATCCTCTGCCCAGGTTTCTGCATCTTCTCGCTGCTCAGGTCTCAGCCCAAATGGCGTGCTGTCATGTCCCCCGTTTCTGTCACATCCTCCTATTGAAATTCCCAGCCTAGAGTTTATCACTCCCTGACGCTTTCTTGGTTTATATATTTGGGTACTTACTTTTCTCCTTATCCTTACTTGAATGTAAGCCCCCCGAGGCCAAGCCCGCGCCTGGCACAGGGTCGCTGCTGGCCGAGTGAGTGACTCACGATCTCCTCATACAGCAGCTGGCTTTTCCTACGCGTAGGAGACCTTGACGCCAAAGCTACTAACAAACACGGTGACCAGAACAAGAAGCTCCAACACCCGCACCCAAAGATGTCCAAGTGGGCAGAACTTTACAAAAATAACCGCGATCAGAAGCTGACCGTGTGCCACAACCGCTAAGCCCACCGGCCCTCGCGACAGCCCTATACGAATCCATTTTACAGATGTGAACATGGAGGCTTTGAATAGTTCAGGACCTTGCTCAAGGTCACACCATTATTAGCCGTGGCCGTGAATGCGGTTTCCTCAGAGATGCTCACTCTGAAGCGCACGGCCTCTCCATGGCAGTTATGAAAAAGCCACCTAAACACACAGCCAGGTGAACGTGTTATTTCACTGGTCTCAGATTCATTTATTCCTTCATTCATGCGCTCAGTGTGTGTTTGCTGATCACTTGCCCTGAGCCAAGCACTGTTCTAGACTTTGGGAATTTAGGTTTGGCCTCTGTGAAGCCCTTAGTGGTAGAAAGTGGTGTTCAGGGATCTACAAGCAACGTCAGGCACTGAGTCAGCTGACAAATGCCAAGAATGCACCTGCTGAGTACCAGGTCCTGTGCAAGTGCCTGTGGAGTCCAGCGTGTGTGAGGTAAAGACCCCGCCCACTTTGGGGTAGGGGACTTGGAACAGGTAATTGTGTTCTGATGTGACAGGTGCCATGACAGAGGGTGAGCCGGGCTCCATCAGCCCTGAGGGAGGACAGAAGCCAGGCAGGTAAGGCCCCCGAGTCTGGCTGGCAGGCTCTGGGCATCCGTGCTCCTCTTTTAAGGGCTCACAGACCCACATTATAATAGTTCATTCTGGTTCTAGCTGGGTTTTCCCAGCCCACTCGCCTCCGGCTCAGCTCTATCTGCCATCCAGGATCTGACAGCAGCTCCCCACTGCCCAAAATCCCACGAAGGTGTATGCTCACCCCTCTAGGTGGTAAACCCATCAGTGCTCTCCAGCCCCCAGGGGAACACTTCCAACCTTTCCTGGCATTCAAGACCCCATGCCCCATTGCTTCTCCCTCCAGGGCTACAACTTCCCTAACACCCTGTAGCATTCCTTGCACACACCATTCTCTCAGTCCAAAATGCCCTCCCCTACTACATGCTTGAACTCCTATTCATCCTTCAAAGCCCTAGACAGAGCCACCCCTGTGATGCACCATCCCACAGCGGAGCTAATCAGTCCTCCTCCGGGGCTAACCTTGCATTTGACACGCATTCTACCACATGCCCACATGCCAGCTTTCCCTCTTAAACTGCAGATTCTTTGAGGGCGGGCTGTAACTCAGAGCCGGTCCATGGAAGATGCTCAAAAGAAAAACATTCATTGAATTGACTAACAAGAACTCACAGTGCTTTCCAGAATCCTAAGAGGCATTTCTTTCAGTCCAGAAACCTCAAGTTTTTTAGAGCGATCAGGCGCTCTTTGACAATCTCCTTACTCATCTCGGGTTTCTGTTCCCTCTCGTCAAAGCTGGGTCCACCCTTTTCAGTTGTAAGTCGGCCTCTGTGACAATTAAGAGGAAAGTCTGGCTCTAAGCTGATCGGTCTCAACAGCCCTTCCCGCTCATACCCTCTGTGCGTCCCCTCCTCCCCGCCCAGCTTGGCAGTGGACGGTGGGGTCCTGTCCTGACACGGCGAGCCCAATTCCGTGTCACTACGACAGCTTGTCACACTCTAGGGACTTTGTTTCCTGATCCGGCCTCCTTACTGCTCGGGGCTGCAGCTCAGTTTCAGAGCCACCTTGAGGGGATGGTTAAACAATGACGACGGTGGTAGTGGCCGATTTTATTGAGCACCTATTAGGTACTAGGGACGATGTGCTTTGATGTTTACCCCCTTAGGACCCATGCCAGCCCTATAGGATGCTATTATACCCACTGCACACAAGAGTAAACTGATGACAAAGAGAAGGCACTGGACTAAGGTCACAAGTGCCTGACCTGGGACTTGAGGCGGGGCTTCTAATACCTCCCTTCCCTTGCTGTGTCCACCTGCTGCGAGGGGCTGGTCCCCAGGCTTCCATCCCCCCTGCTGCTCTGACAGCATCCCTTGGACCTCAGTGCCACAGCCTAGGTGGGACTCAAGAGCAGGAGGTGGCAGGATAGGGTGGGCCTGGGTGGGGTGCCCCACCCAGCCTCTGCCTGCTCACTCTGCCGTGGGGTCAGTGCTGCTGCTGCACACATGGGAGGCACATGCATAGACATTAACTCATTGAATCCTCATGACAAACCTATAAGACAGCTGTTGCTATTACTCCCATTTCACAGATGAGAAAGTGGAGCCACAGAGTAGTTACAGGACACAGCTAGCAAAGGGCAGAGCCTGGATTTGAACCTGGGCAGTCCAGCCCCAGCCCACGTGTGCTCTTCTCCTCTGTCCTATTGTTCGCAGCACAGTGTGTGGCACCGAGCTGGTGCGGAACATATAATCCACTTCCCATCCCCTGGAGGTCCAACCCTAGGGGTTCAAGGGGCGATGGGCGTTATCTGCAGGGTGTGACTGTCAGACCAAACATGTGCCATCTGAATGGACAGCTGAGGCGAGTGTGGTGGATGGCACAAGGCTGTGGCGCATGTCATGTACCCTAGAGACCCGTGTGGGACATGCCGTGAACCGCTCCATTTGCCATCTCTGCTGGCACGTGCTTCGAAGCTGGTGGCACTGACCCAGGACCACCTGCGCTCCACCTCATGGCCTAAACAACAGTGAGCGGACAGTGTGGCGCATGGCCCACGCCCCCTACAGGCACCTGCTCGGCAAGGCTTTTCCTACCTTTTCAACTCCAGCCGTGGTCTCCAACTAGAACCTGCCTCCAGAACATTCCATACCACAAGCCAGGCTTCTAACAGAACCAGACAGGAGTCCTCTGCTTCCAGACACCAGGAAAAAGGTTTACGTGGTGACCTCATGCACACAAATTTCTGTGTGTGTGTGTGTGTGTAACTACAACACAAGTTGCATGAACAAAATTATTTACCTTTATTCTCTAAAAACCATTTGGATGTTTTCTGTTTTCTCCTTCTTTGTTCTTTCCTCTTCCCATGCTATTTTATTCAGCACAAAAGATGCTGATCACAGCTGGGACTGCCAGATAAAATACAGGATGCCTAGGAGTCCTTTTTGAAGGAATACCTTTTTACTATAAGCACATTCCCAGTATTGCATGGGACGCACTTAGACTAAAAACTACTCACTGTTTATCTGAAATTCAAGTTTAACTGGGCATCCTGTGTTTTTACTGGGAAAATCTGGTATCACTAGTTATGTGTTACTCAACAGATTTTGAGTCCCTGAAGAATAAAAAACACCATTTGATGACCAGTGGGGCTTTATCTTCAGGGTCTGAAAACCTGAAATGGAATACAAACTGTTGTATGAGGGTGGGAGTTTATCTGAGGGCAGAGTCCACAGCACTAATGAAGCGTCTCGGGGAATCCGGCAGGCACGCGAGGATACAATGAGATCAAGTAAGGAAACGCAGCACAGAATATACCATGTTCCGATACACAGGATCCCCGCCCCCACTGTACAGACGGAGAAACTGAGGCTTGGAGCAGTCCCCTCCCCCGCAACGGGCAGGGCTTCGAGCCCGCGCAGCCGCGTCAGGGCACATCCGTGCACTTCCCACCGCCCCGCTGGGCTGCAACCCACAGCACAGCTGTCCAGGGGTCCCTTCCCCGGGAGCCTCTCTGTGGCCTTTCTCTTGCCCTGACCTTGGCCACGCTGCTCGGCCGCTCCTTGCTGTTCTCACTACTGAGACTGCCAACTGCAGACCCTGCCTTCCCCCAACTGCCTCCCGCCCCCAGTTCTTTTCCACCCATCCCTTGGGGTTTTCTCCAGAGCACGCGCCTCAGGAGCTGAAAAGCAGTAGCTAAAATCACCGCAGTGACACATTTATTGGCCATTGGCCACTCGTTGCAATGGAATGCAAATTCCATGAGGGCAGAGTCCCTGATCCCCAGAGCCTGGCCCACAGCAGTTTCTCCACGAGCCTTTGGTGTGTGAACATTTCCCATTTTGCTGACAAGTTTGATGATGAAAACGCAAAGCCTCAGCTGCCCAGAGTGCATCCTATGTGCTAGGCCTTCCTAAGAAGCCTCACAGGCAGACACTGTCACTTGATCCTTATCCCCATTTTACAGATGAGGAAACTGAGGCCCAGAGAGATTAAATGACAGGTCCAAGGTCAGAGAGCTGCTGAGTGGAGGAGCTGGGTTGTGAATTCAGAACGTGACACCAGTGCCATAAACTGCCTCTCTGCCCCTGCTGCCCTAGAGACGCCACCTGATTGGGTCAGAAGGCCTTGAACCCAGCCCGGTGATGACGTCACGCATCTGCCTGGCTGCTAGCGGGCAGGAACGTCCACACGCGGGAGCGCCCCCCGGGGCCGAGGGCATCGTTTCTGCAGGGTCGAAGGAAGCAGGAGGAGCATCCAGGGCGGGTCTCATGACCGAAGGGGCACGAGAGGGGGGCCTCAGAGAGAGCAGGGTGAGGGCTGGTGGGTACCCCGGCCCGGGGCAGGAAGGCAGCTGGCAGGACCTGCTTTCCCGGCGACCTGCTGCCGTCCGGCCCCCGCGATAGGGCTACCACCCTGAGAACGTGCGGGACACCGGGGGGCGGGCGGTGGGGGGGCCTTACTTTTCTTGTGGCTGTAGAACTTGTCCTCAGAACCATCCTTGGACTTCTTAATTATCAGTTTCCCAGACTCAACATCAACTCTGAGCTGTAATTTCTGAGGGATTCCCAGAGATTCTGACTTCACCTGTGAGGAGGAGGGGGCAGAGGGAGGGGGGAGGGGCAGAGGGAGGGGGAGGGGCAGAGGAGGAGGGAGGGATGCCCGTCATCAGGTCATCCTCATCCTTTCTCAGCTGTCACCGCGCCAGCCTGCGAGCGCTTGTCTGTGAGATTGGGGAGCCTTCGTCCCTGCAGCCGGCCCTGCCATCCCACGTGGGACCTCCCGGCTTCTGTTTCTGAGCCTGCCTCGCCCCAAGCAGGACTGCGTTTCCGCAGGCAGCTCCTGAGAATTTCTAGACGTGGAAGGAGCGCGGCTCGTCCACTGCGTGCACATCAGCTGTTCCGCCAACAGGTTTGGTGGAGGAAACAGATGAACTACTGGCAAAGGGTCCACTGGCTCCTTAATTTGACAGAACTCATTAATCTGATGTGTCATCTGCTTCCAGAAATGATATTACTCATAGATTTAAGCTCCCGGGCTTCGTTATCACCCATGAATGAACATTTACTGATAATAATTAGGAAAAGGATGATGGCCCAGGCATGCTCAGAAGATGGAAATAGAGCCTTTTTTTTTTTTTTTTGGCAGCATCCCAGGCATGCAGAAGTTCCCCAGTCAGGGGTCGCCTCTCACCACAGCAGTGACAACGCTGGATCCTAAGCCACTGAGCCACCAGGAAACTCTGGAAATACCTCAATACAGAATTATGATTGGGGCTAGAAAAGACTTGGGGGTAGATGTCCCTTCTTGTCTCTGAATGTGGATGCAGGACTGGGTGAGATGTTCCAGAATCTCCGGGGATCGTAAGAGAAACAAATTTCTGGGCCCAGAGATTCTAACTCAGTCACTTTCAGGAAAATCAAAGGGACCACTTTTCCCCCCCAGTCCCCGTCTGAGGTATTATTTTGCGGCCGGTTCGGGTGGGGGCTGTTTGATGACAATGCCCCCGTCAGGGAGAGGGCCAGGTCTTGGTATCTTGGGCCCATGAGAAGCTCCTTCCCGGGAGCTTCCCCATGAAGAAGTTCCACAGGCCCAGCCGGCCCCCGTTCTCAGGCCTGTCACCTTCCCAGGGCGGAGGTTCCGGGGACGGCCAATCTCAGCCCGCAGCTGGGCTCACTACTGAGCCACAAGCCCGCACTCCACAGGGACCAGAGCGCAAGTCCACAGCCACTTACCTCAAAGGTGACTGGCGGGATGAGGGAACGCCGGTGGGAGGCCTCGGGCCCCTCGAGCAGCAAGGCCTTGACCTGCGGGCAGAAACGCACGGGGCGCTTCAGGCTGCGGGGTGAAGGTGAAGGGAAGGCAGCATGGGCTGGGACAGAGTCAAGGGGACGCCTGAGCCAAGAAGGGACCAAAGAGAAGCCCAGGGAAGCAGTGGGGACCCCCTCCCCGCCGCCCCAGTCACCTTGTCTTCGATAGAGGACAGGAGACTTGTCAGTTGGCTGAGCTTGGCCACCATGTTGATCGGATTGGCCTCACCAGGCACCTGGGGCAGGAGGAAAAGGGCAGATAAGGATGGGATGCAGGGTTCCAGCCCCAGAGAGGCGTCAGCAGGATTCATATCCCCCAACGACCCGGCGAGCAGCACTATGGTCCCTCTCTGCAGACAAGGGAATCTGGGACACGTACCATCATCTCAAGATCATCATGACCGAAAACACACCTTCATTTCTTCCTCCCTGTAATTCTGCTTCTCCCCTCCTCCACGCAGAGGCCCAAACAAAACTTGAGCCCTGACCTTGACCTCTCACCCCCGCATGACTTCTACAACACAGCCAGAAACCCCCTCGTCTAGTTGCTTCCCACCACTGGGAGACAAGGATCCAAACTCTTTAGGACTCTGTACCATGCACTCCTTACCCCCCAAGCCATGCTCAGGCTCCCTTCTGGTCTGCCCCTGGCCTTGAGCCACACTTCCCGAAGAATCCACAAAAAAACACGGATGTCGCCCGGGAAGACCAATTCCTTGTCATTGAGGTCTCAGAGCCACAAAGAGGTCCTCCCTGACCTCCGGAGCCAAAGTCATTTCTCTGCGATCACCCTGCTTTGTTTCATATCAATCACCATGATTGTTTGTCATTGTGTGTGTTCCCCACCAAGATGCAAGCTCCATGAGAACTGGAACCATAAGAACTGTGTTCAGTGTTGTGACCTTGGCGCTTGGAATGGCACCTGCCAGTGAAGATGCTCGGCACAGCTGTCCAGGGCACCCATGAGGCCCAGAGAGCTGAAGTTCCTTGTCAGAAGTCTCACGGCTGGTGATGGCAGAATAGCGGAAGGAAACCAGGGCTGCCTGGCACCAAGTCCGTGGGCTCAAGAATTTATCCACAGAAGAAATATGTACAAAGCATCTATTCTGTGCCAGCATGTTGCCAAAGTACCGGAGATGCAGTGAAAAGGAGACCTTCTCTGCCCTCCACCGGGACCAGAAAACCAGACTTGACTGCCCTGACACCCAGTAGAACCGAGGAGGGTTATCAGCCACCAGGTGACATCCTTGACCCAATCCCTTCCTGAGTAAGTCAAGCCAGGTCACAAGGGCTTTTGACGGCAATTTCCCACTTCAATACACTTCTTGTTCCATCACCAACCACCATCACTGTAACCACGGGTAGCATCACCACCATCGTCACAGCCGTTCATATTTGTCAAAACGTTCTCTAATTCCTTTTGCTTTGGCCCTTGCTCCTTGAGAAAGCTCTCAGTCAGTCCACAGTTACTGTTGACCATGGAGTCACCTCGGGATCACCGGCTTGCTGCTGGGGCCGTCCCCTGGTCACCGTAAGATGGTGTGTTCCCCACTCTCGTCCTGTCTGTGTCTTTGGGGACGGGTTCGGCAAAGACAAAGCATCAGTGAAGCTCCTGACGAGGTGGGAGTTAGTTCTTGGAACAAAAGTATTAGAAGAACTGCAGCTCTGCTTCTGCTTGTGCCCTGTTGCGCAGAATGCATGTGACGCTTGATGAATTTTATTGCTCTGCATTTTTTTTTTCTTTTTTCTTTTTAGGGCTGCACCTGCGGCATATGGAGGTTCCCAGGCTAGGGGTCAAATTGGAGCCATAGCTGCTGGCCTGCCGCAGCAACAGGGGATCCAAGATGTGTCTGAGACCTACATCACAGCTCACGGCAACGCTGGATCCACTGAGCGAGGCCAGGGCTCGAAGCCACGTCCTCATGGATACTAGTCAGGTTCGTTACTGCTGAGCCATGACGGGAACTGCCCCAGCTTGTGGAAGATGCATTCATTCATCTGCTTCTCACACGTGTTGACTCTGCTGGTCCTCGCGTTGCAGGTGGGGAAACCGAGTCAGAGTGGGGCGTCGCTTGTCCAAGGTCACGTGGATCTGAATGCAGGTCTAGCCCAGTGACTCTCTGCTGGTGGGGACTTGGCCTTCTGGGGACCTGTGACAACACCTAGAATATTCTGGGTTGTCAGAATTGGAGGTTAATGGCTTCTCGTGGGTACATCCTACAAGGCGTCGGACAGTCCCCCACCACAAAGTGACCTGGCCCTAAATGTCACTAGCATCAGGGCTGAAGGCATCATTTATAACTTAGCCTCAGTGTGGGCGAGCCGGTTTATAGAAGCCGACCCAGTTATTTCACTCAGCTTTTCAGCTGAACTTTTCAGAGGATGTAGGCTCCACAGTGAACGACTCTCCTTTCTCCATCGGGCAGACTCAGGTCTCTCCCCAGACCTCAGGCCCGAAGTCATTTTGATGGTGTTGCATTTCGCACCTCCAGTTCTCAGCTGAATTCCACGCAGGCTTCCAGGGGTCCCCACGCGGTCCAGCCTCCATAAGGGAAGGGCCTAGTGCTGGGAGGAGGCTACCACGGCCAGATGACTTACGCCAGCAATTTCGATAACTCCTTCCTGTAGCCCTGCTGTGGCAGAGATGACTATGCCCATTTCACAGATGCGGAAACTGAGGACGGAGTGGGAGGTGAGTCAGAGGTTGAACTTGCATGTTTCTCATCCAGATGCCTCTACTTCCTGGGAACCCCCTCTTCCATTTGTCAGTTTCTTTTTTTTCTTTCTTTTTTTTGGTCTTTTTTTGCCTTATCTAGGGCCACACCCGTGGCATATGGAGGTTCCCAGGCTAGGGGTCTAACAGGAGCTGTAGCTGCCGGCCTTCACCACAGCCACAGCAACGCAGGATCCGAGCCGCACCTGCATCTGCAGCCTACACCACAGCTCACGGTAACGCCGGATCCTTAATCCACGGAGCAAGGCCAGGGATCGAACCCACAACCTCATGGTTCCTAGTTGGATTTGTTAACCACTGAGCCACGATGGGAACTCCACCATTTGTCAGTTTCTGAAAACACTGTTATCATCTGAAGCTCTCAGCCTCGCTTACAGCCTCTTTGTATTTTCTTGCTCAAGGTGGATGTTTGTCCAGGGGCAAAAGCGCTGCAGCCACCGCAGCAAGGGGTCCCGGGTCCCGGCCTCTCTCTCTCTCTCTCTCCCCCCCCCCCCCCCCCCTCTCTCTCTCTCTCTCTCTCTCTCTCCCGGCATCAAGACGTTCCCTGCTTTTTCTTAAAGTCAGGGTCTCAGCAGGGAGGGTGGCAGCCAGAACCTTTTCTCTACAACCTCGCCAGCTGCTGTCTCTACGACCTCGCCCATCCTGTCACTGCTGTGTCCTGCCCCGAAGGCAAACGGTTTGTCCTGGGCAGGGAGGGTGACAGGGCAGGGAGTGGAACACGCCAGGGGTGTGACTGCGGTTGGCTTAGCTCTCTGCAAGTGTCTCCCTCTTCCCTTCTACTTCAAAAGATTCGGGTCTGCGGTCTTGTATTCCAGATCTATTCAAATTCAAACTATTTAAATTTTGGCTTGGCAGGGCCCCTGTTTTGTCTAGATTTGCTTTCAACTTCCCCGGAAATTCACCCACCATTCACTTGGAGGAAAGCAAAATTACCTTTTGTTTTTCCCTCTGATGAATTTTTAGGTGGTACAAAGAGAACACGAACATTTTCTCAGTAAAAACCTCCAACGAACCATCTGGGTGCCCCCCCAAGCCCCTCCCACCTCCAGCCCAGCCCCCTTTGATCCAATTCTGTCCCCTCCACGCAGTGACCAGAGTAGCCCTTGGGTGTAAATCCTTCTGGCACGATTTCCACCTGCAGACCTACATCCTGCTTGACACACGTTTCTGCCACTTGCTGTTTCCCCCCCACAGCGTGCTTTTCTGGGCCGCTGTATTCATCTGAGAACAGAATTCTGCATAATACTTTAACCCCCTCTCTGCAGCCTGTGTCCTTTCCGATGTTTTGGGATTTAAGAGACGAAGCTACGCTACAGATCTTTGTCCGGGTTCCCGGGCAAACCTGTAGGCCCGAAGGCAGCTGCCTACAGGCGGAACTGCTGGCCTGAAGGATGTCCGGGTATTGACCATTTTCACACAAGTGGCTGAACTGCCTTTCAGAAAAACCCACTTCTGAACCCGCGTGAGTCTCACTCTCACACGGGCGCCAGGCCTTGGCTTCAGCAATCAACTTTTCCCCATCTGATTAGGCAAGAAAAGCACTCCCTGTCTTGCACGTCCCTTGCCAGCTACTGATGAGGTGAGGGCGCACAGCTCTGCATCTGCACACTGGCTCCGCCTGGCCCCGCTTCGGTGAAACAGCCTTTTAAACTTCTCTGCCCATTTAAAAAAGCGTGGCTGCTTTAACTTAGTCACTGGTGGAAGGCGTTGTTTTTTTAAACACATTCATCCTCTTTCCCTGACATTTCTTGCAAACCGCTTTCTCCGGAGATAGCGCCCAGGCCTGCTTTTAACTTTGCTGAGAATACTTTTTGGTACAGAGACTTACGCTCAATGGGGAACTTGGCCTTGACCCCCTGCCAGGCGTGGCGGTGGGGTGGGGCGGGGCGGGGGGTGTGTGAGTGAGAGGCGGGGGCCACCTTCACCTGCTCCTCCCAGGGCGAGAGGCAGGATCAGGCACTAAGGCACCGGGGGGAGGTGGCGCGGGTACACCTTACGGGGGGCAGGGTCCTGGGTGGTCAGTACTCCGGCGGTCCAGAGGAGCGCTTCCCTCTGGGCCCCGGGGGACCCTGGCTCCCTCCCCCACCCCATCCCCACGTAATCCATGTAATCGCCTTCCCAACCCCAAAGTCTTTACCTGAGGACGCAGCCGCAGGCCCGGGGAGAGCTGCTGGTCAAACAGCCTCTGCAGAGACTCCACGGAAGGGAGGGTCCGGTGGACTTCGCTGGGGGCAGGGGGCAGGGTGAAGGTCAAGGGTTAGTGAGGGCGCGGGAGGGCATCCTGCCGCACACAGGCTCCCGCTGGAGATGTGACCGAGGCAGGGATCCTTCCCAGAAGGACAAGCCCGGGCAAAGCTCCAGGCCTCCCAGCCCTGGGCCACCTCCCCAGACCCCCGACTCCTTTCCGTCGCCCACCCCGACCAAACTGGAGCCCCGGGGTGCAGACCTGATGGATCTGCTAGTAGCCGGGAGAAAACGTGAATCCGGAATCGCTCTGAAAGAACGGAGCAATCCTACCTTCAGTGTTTGTAAGAATCACGTCCACACCGAGTGTTAAAAATGCAAATGTCTGGGCCTTAACCTGATTTGGTCTGGAATCTGCATTTTAATTTCGTGCCCCAGGGGCTTCCGGCGCTGGCCGTCTGCTTTCTGGTTTCAACCCCCTTCTTTCGCCACTGAGCTGGACGCCCAGAGGGATCTGTCACTGTCTAGTATACTGACAGTTCCGATAACCTGGGTTTTATTGATGCTTTGTGCCTTCTCATCTTTTCCCGTACTGCTTTAGGCATGGTGGGCAGATCATTCTGAGTTCTAGTTTTCATTTATCATCGTCGAAAATTGTTGGTGTTTTTACACACTGAACATTCTTAGTGGTTTCAAAATAGTCTAAGTAAAGTCGCCCAAATCCATTGTCAGAGGTTTCGGTTATTTGAAGATACTGGCGATTACAAGGGCGCCGGGAACAGCCTGGCTCATATAGCCCGTCTTTGCTTCTTCTCAGCTGCAGTTTTAGGATAACCAGAGGACTCAGTCAATACTGCTGAGCCCCGAGGGAGGGTACCAATTACGCGGCTATGGGCACTGCTCCAGCGTGCTCATCCTGCGTGCTCTCCGAATCCTGTTTCTCTCTTTTAGCTGGCAGAGCAGAGCGTTTCAATACTGATGAATTGATTTGCATATCTTTAATCTCTAATGTCTTTAAATATTTTTCTACTGGGTTGGTTTCTAGCATATTTCTCTTCATATAAACTGCTCATGTCCTTTGCCAGTTTTCTGGTGGGAATTTTGTTAGGGTTGGGCTTTTCTTGGCCACATCTGTAGCGTGTGGAAGTTCCCAGGCTGGGGACTGAACTACACCACAGCAGTGACAATGCCAGAGCCTTAACCTGCTGAGCCACGAGGGAACTCCTTTTGTTGGTATTTTTATATACATTGGTATAAACTCTTTATCTGTTGCTCTCCTTTTTATTTAATCTGGGTGTTGTAAGTAGGTTTTTTTTTTTTTACATTTTGTTGTTTTCATCCTAGGGCTGGCTTTCATTATAAAGCGCCCTATAATTTTTTTTTTTTTTTTTTGCCACACCTATGGCACGCAAATGTTTCTAAGCCAGGGATCAGACCCACGCCACAGCAGTGACAATGCCAGGTCCTTAACCCACTGAGCCACCAGGGAACTCCAGGGCTTTATAGTTCTTAATTGTTCTGTTTTTCATCTTTTCCTTGGTAATTTTTTGCTTACCTTAGAAATTTGTCATCCATATTTACTAGTGAGCAATGACTTGCTTTTTAAAAACTGGTTTCTCACTCACTCTTTTTACAGTTCTGTTATATGGGGGGGGTTGCGAGCTTCTTGTTATGCATTTTGAATTCCCTACTTCACTTGGAATTTTTTTTTAATGTGGTAGAAATAAGTTCAACTTCCTCCATATTGCTCTTCTGTTTCATTCAACTGCATTTGCCCTTTTCCCACCCTTCTTTGGGCTAGTTCACTGCATGAGTACTTCTTAAATACGGTGAGATTTGTTCCAGGCTCCCTATCATCCATTCACTAAAACTCTGGAGCTCCTGTCCGCAGACGGACACATCTCACCCTTGCAAGGATGGTGTTCTAGCCTCGTGGCTTTGACTGGGACTCCTCTGGGGACACAGAGCCGGGGAGGTGACTAGCCAGCAGACAGGGGAGGGTGCGCTGGGCTGACAGGGTTCTCGGTTTCCACCCCACCTCTGCCTCTGCTCTGCCTGCCACAGTCATATTCTGTTTAAACTATAATTTCATAAAGGAATTCCAGGCTTTAAAAAAAATTCTAAAGCACTAATTCAGTACATGCTTTAACATCAACAGTTCTCCCTTTTCAAAATGTTATCCTAGAAACACAAGTATAAAAAAACAAAACAACCCCCCCATCCCTACAAAAAAACAAAAAAAGAAACCCAAGTACATATACACAAATGGAAACTTTAGGCTTTTTTTTTTTTTAAATAATGCTGTTATTTTTTGTATTTCTAACCTTTGTACAATTTTGAGAAATCTCGCTCCCAGACGTGTCTGGAGGTGTTGGTTACAATGACCAGTGACACACAGGGACTTGAGCTAGGAGGGTTAAGGACTGGCCTCATCAGAGAGGGTTTGTCCAGGGAAGTGACCATCAGCAGGGTCCCTGGAAAGCCGCTATCAGCTTCGGGTCACCAGCTCTAGGGAAAATGGGGAGCAAAGCCAGAGAGGGCTGCAGAGGAAGTCAGATCTCAGAGACAGCCCCAGGAGGGGCCCAGGGCCCCCGAAGGGGCAGCGCCCACCCCCCAGCAGAGAGCTGCCTCCCACCTCGGCCTCAGCGACACAGTTAACTGCTCCAAGATTCTCAGTTTCCAGCCAGCACATAGAGTGTTTCCCAACCCAGAAGGAACATTCTGATGCTTTGTTGTTTTCTTAATTTTTTCCCCTCCGAGTCTTTGCTTCAAAAAAATTTCTCATTCAGTATTAAATAACCAGGGGATAATGGCTATCTCATTTTCTTTGGTTGAAATGTTTAACGGGATTTTTTTTAAATGTCTTTTTAGGGCTGCACCTGTGGCATATGGAGGTTCCCAGGCTAGGGGTCTAATCAGAGCCGTAGCCACTGGCCTACACCACAGCCACAGCAACGCGGGATCCGAGCCGCGTCTGCGACCTACACCGCAGCTCACAGTACAGCCAGATCCTTAAACCACTGAGCGAGGCCAGGGATCGAACCCCCATCCTCATGGATACTAGGAGGGTTTATGACCATTGAGGCACCAGGCGAACTCCCATAATGGGATAATTTTAATGTTTCCCTGCCGAGTGTGACTGGTTTGACATAAACACATGACGGCATTATCTAAGGACGTATCTTTCTATACCTTTTTAAAAAATGATTTTTAACAATTAGAAGTGACTTTAAAAATTTATCAGGTCTATTAGGACATCTATGCAAATGGTTCTTTCATTTCCCAATCTACTGCTAAATTAGTGTTTTCTTTTCTTTCTATTTTTTCTTGGCCATGCCTGTGGCTTACAAAAGTTCCCAGGCCAGAGATCCAACCTGTGCCACAGCAGTGACAATGCCAGATCCTTAACCCCCTGAGGCACCAAGGAACTCTCTACAGAGTTTTCTTTTTTTTTGTATTTTAGTCATTTTAGGGCCACACCTGTGGCATATGGAGGTTCCCAGGCTAGGGGTCTAAGAGGAGCTACGGCTGCCGGCCTACGCTACAGCCACAGCAACACGGGATCCGAGCCACGTCTGCGACCTACACCACAGCTCACAGCAAGGCCAGATCCTTAACCCACTGAGCAAGGCCAGGGATCGAATCTGCAACCTCATGGTTCCTAGTTGGATTCGTTAATCACTGAGCCATGACGGGAACTTCCAGAGTTTTCTTTATCTCGACTCACCTTTAGAGTGATTTCTTAGCTAAAACTTTTTCTCATATCACTCAGTTAAATTTGCTAGAATTATTACTGAAATATTACACATTTTTACTAATAAATGGAAATGGATGTAGTTTATTTCAGGTTATTATCTTGATTAGGTTTTTGGATTTAAACTTTATTTTTCTTGAATATTGAATTAAGTGATTTCTGTCATTCAGCAATAATTTATAAATTATGGTCTCTATTTGAAAGTTCAAAGGAGGGTATGCATGGCACTTTTTTAATTTCATATTTTATATAAAATATTTGTTTTACTTATTTATAATTTGCAGATTTGAAGCTATGTAATTGTACACTGTGTTCTTTATTGATTTATAATTTTTTTTTTGTCTTTTTTTTTTGCCGTTTCTAGGGCTGCACTCGTGGCATATGGAGGTTTCCAGGCTAGGGGTTGAATTGGAGCTGTAGCCACCGGCCTACACCACAGCCACAGCAATGCGGGATCTGAGCCACGTCTGCAACCTACACCACAGCTCACAGCAACGCCAGATCGTTAACCCACTGAGCAAGGCCAGGGATCGAACCAACAACCTCATGGTTCCTAGTTGGATTCGTTAGCCACTGAGCTACAACGGGAACTCACACACTGTGTTCTTTATTGATTTGTAAATCCTTTTTTTTTTTAGCCACAACCATGGCATATGGAAGTTCCCAGGCCAGGGATCAAATCTGAGCTACAGCTGAGACTACACCACAGCTGCAACAATGCCAGATCCGTAACCCACTACACCGTGGCAGAAACTCCTGATTTATACATCTTTGTTGCAAATTGTTAAATCTCCTACATTTCTAATTTTTTTAAGTTTTTAAATTGACTTTTTTTCTAATTTATTTTTAACTACCTTCCCCTTACTCTTTTCCTTTGTAGTTGTTGTTCTTGCTCATTCTCTTAACAGAGCTTTCTTAAAGACACCTGTTGTGTTCACCACTGTATGTCTAGCCCCTGGCTCGTAGCTGGCACACATTCAGTCTTCGTTCATGAATAACAAATAGACAAATGTTTCCAGTACTTTGCTTGAACATAGAAATATCGAGGCAATCAGGATATGACCCTTGATGCCTTCAGGAGACTGAGAGCCTGGATGAAATTTGTTGGTTTGACCCATTATTCTATGTGCCCTGCCTGCCCTCCCACCCCCACTCCACACACACCTTCCATTATAGAAGCCATTTAAAGCTAAAGCTTTTCCTCCAAGGAGAGCTTTGGCTGCATCATCTAGAGTGGATTACTCTAGATGTTTGAACCTGGAGGTTTGATTACTCCGGGTTCCCAAACATATCCCACGTGGGCTATCATTTTGTCAATTTCCCTCTTTAATTCAGCTGTGATTTAGGAGAAGATCTAAAAATGTCCAGATGGTTGAGTGGTTGTGGCTAGTTTTGTTATTTATTTCTATTTTCATCATACTGTATTCTGGGAGTACAGAACAAACACTTTTGCTTTGGGTATATTCATATCCAGCTGCTCAGTAAGCTGCTGGGTTGTTATTTTTAGGTTCACCAGCACTCTAAAATTTCTGGGGAAAAGTTCTTGGAAACTTTTTGAAGTAAAGACCTATGATTAGTGCGTTTTCAAGATTTTTTAAAAAAAATCTGCAAGCTCTTGAGTGACATCTAGGTTGAGTAAACCCCAGGTCAGTAATCTTCTCCTTGGAGGTACTGCTTCAGAATTTTTATCATATCCTCAAGGAGTATGAATAATATTAAGTATTATAATGTTTTAAAGTAATAGTGCTGTTCCTAATGATTTACTTTCTGAATTCATCTTCCTGTGTGGTTTGGAAGATTATAAAAAGAGGTTTAGGCAGTGCTATTTGGTCATT
The DNA here is from genome assembly GCA_004024745.2 of Catagonus wagneri. Classification (NCBI taxonomy): domain Eukaryota; kingdom Metazoa; phylum Chordata; class Mammalia; order Artiodactyla; family Tayassuidae; genus Catagonus; species Catagonus wagneri. The sequence goes on from PVHT021183553.1 coordinate 4,774,105, forward strand.
CTGTAATTGGATTTTTAGCTCCAATATCTGGTTTTAGCTCCTTTATAAGCCCAGAAATATTTTTTCTTTTATACATTTAGTCAATTATGCATTATTTTTCCTGCTTCTTGGAGAGCCCATCCTACCAGCTATAAGTTGAATCTCTGTGACCTCTTCCAAAGACTATTACTTTTTTAATCATGCCTTCTTCACGTATGCTTATTTAGTCTTCCTATGTTTTCTATATATACTTCCCTGACATTCTGCTCTGTTTTGTGATTTGATTTTCAAATTTGATTTGAAAACTATGGGTCTATCTCGTGGTCTCCCATGAAGCAGTTATAACGATGGTGAAGCGGTTTTGTTTTGATGGGCTGGTTTCCTTATTAAAGTCCGTATCTTGCTTCCACTTAAGAGATAAAATACCCTTTCCCACACGTGAACATTTTAAAATTCTACTCGCACTTCTCACTTCTCCATTTTAGGGGTTATCAAATATTTCCAGACTCTGAAGACTTAACCCTTTATTCTCTTTCTCTGGACAAGTTTCTGTCTGGTTCTAGACGATCTAACGTAGGGTTACAAATCTTCCTTGAGCCTTTGCGCTACTGAAGGTCTTTCTTCAGACAGTGTAACGCCTTTTTTGCCAAGGAGGCTCTTGCATCATTTCTCACTCCTCGGTTCTCTGCGACCTTCCCGTCCTCGCCCTGGGTGTTCGTGTCAGACCAGGTGGTCTGGGTGGACAAACCTGGCCACATGTGGCGCCATCCTCAGCCTCTGTTCCAGCTCCTCCTCCTTGATCCCACCTCTAAACATCTACCCTGGGCCCACTTCCTCTCCATCCTCACTCCGAGCCCTCACTCCACCTGTCTCCCAGCCCCAGGTGCCAGATGCATGTGAATGACTCCCAGATATGTACCCCCTCAGCCCGGAGGTCTCCTGGGCTCTAACTTCCGGCACTGACTCCTTGGTTGGTAGCTCAGTTCAGCGAAAGGTGCCCCCACTGCCACCCCCTCCTCCTTGACTTTCTGCATCTAAGTAACTGGCATCACTCACCTGTTCACGCTGAAAACCCAGGAGTCATCCTTAATTCATCTCCTCCCCCCACCCCAACCCTGACATCCACCTCTGCCATCTGCATATCTCGGGTCACACCAGCTCTCAGCCCGGTGTGCTCCCAAGCTCTGGGTCATTTAGCTAATATCTGTCAGCTGTTCCTATGGCCCAGGCACCGTTTCAACCTAGGACTCAGCAGGATGCGAAACAGACACAAACTCCCGCCTCTTCTCTCGGGCCACCATTATGTCACCAACCCAGCACCTCCCAACTGTCTCCTGCTTTGGGTCTGCTTCCTAGGATCCAATCTCCAGAGCCCTAACTCAGATTACAGCACAATCCAGGTGCTCTCTACAGGGCCTTGGGAGGCCTCACTTCATATGGCTCCTGTTAGCGTTGCCAGAGAAAACACAGGATACCCAGCTAAAGTAGAATCACAGATAAACAATGGAAAATCTCCTAGCATAAGTATAGCCCCATATTGCGTGGTATATACTTGTACCCAAAAGTATTTGCTGTTTATCTAAAGTTCAGACTTAACTGGGCATCCTTATCTGGTCACCCCACGCCTGCCTCTTGCCAACCTCCACTCCCAACGCTTTCCTTCACTGTTTATGCTCCAGCCACACAGACTTTCTTTCTGTTCCTTGAGGGCTGGGCTCGTTCCCATCGCAGGACCTTTGTGCTTGACAGCACTCTGATGAAGAGCTGGCTCACTAGCTCCCTCTTGTCACTGAGGTCCTAGCTCTGTCACCACCTCAGAGAGCCCTCCTCAGTCCCCAAAGGACCCTAGCACCTCCTGATCCAAAATCTCCCCATCTCTTTTTTCCTGTTTTATTTTGTCATGATGTTTACTAAGATTATCTTGTTTATTTACAGACTTAATCGACTACTGTGCTCCTTGCTAGGAGGACTGCTCCAACGGGGTCTTGTTTGTTTATTTTACGCTGTTTTGGCTCCACCCGCGGCATATGAAAATTCTGGGCCAGGGATCGAACCCTTGCCACAGTGGATCTTTAACCTGCTAGGCCACCAGGGAACGCCACCTGACAAGGTGTAAAACAGCAGGGACCTTGTGCGTTGTGTTTATTGCTGCACCCCAGCACCCAACACAGAGCTCCGGGAGGCGCTCCATACTTATCTGTTAAGTGAGTGAATGAATGAACGCCTGCACGCATGCACCCATGAACCCTTCTGATCAAAACCGTTTGAAAACTGCAAGTTTATAGTCAGTTTCACGGATCGGCATGTGCAGGGATGGCAGGGGGGATGCGAAGCATAATTTTGTTCCTAAGGTTTTCTACCAGTCCATCCTCGGGCTAAGCAAGTCTCCAAGCCTACCTACTCCTTTGCCTGCGAAGTCAAGACAAACAAGTGGGCGGGGGGGGGGGAAACTGGAGCCTCACAGCATCTCTGCTTCTAACTGGAAGTTAACCATTCAGCACAGAAAGGTGTGGAAAACTAGGGAACCAGCCACCTTGGGGAAGCTGCTGTCCCCCTAGGAATGAGGTGGCCCAGATTCTAGCAAAGGCCAGGTAGCAATGCGGGGTTGGGGGAAAAATGCTGAATGACGGGGGCGGGGGCAGAGCAGGTGGAGAGACTGAAAAGCTGTATTTCCTCCCGGACAAGGAAGCAGCAGAGAACAGAATCCTCTCTGGAGCAGAAATAAAAGCTTGTAGCCAGTCATCCTGAAACGGTGTTTCTTAAAAAGAAAGTACCGTGCATGTGTTTTCCCAACACGTGATACTTCATAAACAATTAATACCAGCAGCAGCTCATGGAAAAATATCTCTCCACGGAAATCTATAAAAATGATGATGACTCTGAGCCCATTTGGCTGAAACTGTATTAGTGGAAAGCCCATTCACTGATATGAAACCTGACTGGCCAAACTGATGAGGGCTCAAGTTGTCAAAGAAAGTATTTGTTAAATTTACCAAAGGTATTGACTGTGCTTTTCAGAGCCTTTAAAAGGAGAATTCAATTTGGTTACTGCCGATGAAAGATCTTTTTGTGCATATTCACTAAGCTAAGATAGATATGGCACCAGAGAAAATGACAAAAGATTTTTGAAACTGCCCTCTATGTAAGAAAACACAAAACAGCAGAGGCTGAGAAAACCTAACCCACATGAAATGCTATTTTCCCAAGCAAAATGTCGACTTTTCATTTGCAAGGGGATTGTTTTGGGTCCTTGTGATTTCTTTCAGGTGCTTTTGAATGATATTTTCTATTGCTTCAAGCATTTAAAATATGCTTTTGCCAGTTCCTCAGCTAGCCTATCAGCCTTAATCTTGCACTTCTAACAATTAAAATGTAATCACACTTGAGGTTAATTTTAATGGTAATGAAATTAAAATACATCAAAGCAATTGGGATTTTTACCCATTGTCTATCTGTGATTTCAGTATCAGAAAACTGAAGTTTTGGCAAACTGGCTCACTTTAAAAGCCAGCAGTCACTGGCAATCTCGGGCCATCACTACCCTCCCAGAAAACAGGCTGATTTTAATGTATCTGCTCTTGATGCCTTATGTGCTTATTGATTGTACTGGCTGCAGCAAAAGGGCAAGTAGCAGCACAAACCTGAAACGCTGGATGCTGAGCAATGTGGAAAGGCTGGCAGTGCCCACCCCTTCCCATAGCAACTGGCCTCAAATTAACTTTAGTTAAAAAAAAAAAAAAAGAAAAAACCTACCACCTCTGAGTTCAAATATCATGAAAACAAAATCTCGAACAGAAGATTTCTAAGCCCCCGCCCACTGCCTAATTATCTTGCGTGGGACAGCCAGGCGGAGAGCAGGGGTCACCCTAATAAGCTGGTTCCCCTGCCCGGCCCTCCCTCTCCCAGGGGCAGTCGTTACCCATAGAGTTCCTTGCAGAGGAGCGCGGTCAGTTTCTTCAGGTGAGGGAGACTGGGGGAGCCCGACTTTGCAAAATCAGCGTCCAGGGTGAGCTGGGTGCTTACGTAATCCTGGATGGCTTTCAGATGCTCTTCTGGAAGTCTGGGAAGAATACAAGCAACGACAGGCTTATTCTGTTCCTTTAGCCATTGACACCAACAAGGCGGTGGAAGAGGAAGAAATCCGCATTCCCAGACTCTCCTGCGAAGACACCACTGCCAGAAGCACGTTTGCACACCTGGGTCTTACTGGGTCTTACTCAGGGGGTGGAGACCGGGTCAGACACGAGTAAAGGGCTCAGCATAAGGGCTTCTTTCTCCCCAAGCCTGTGTGTGGAAGTGATCCTGGCTGGGGATGGGAAATGCTTATCTTTTGAACAGGAGACAAAACAGCTTCGAAAATGTACAGAGGACTTGTTCTCCTGCCTCCTCTATTCCTGAAGGCAGGATCTGAGCGCTCGGGGACACTCTAGGCCAGAGATGGCAAATGGCTCCAGATCACGAGCCAGTTCCAAGTTCACAGCCAAAGCCACCTGCAGCCCTGTGTCGAGGAGACACCAAGTAAGTCCTCCTGAGCTCTGAGGGGAAGGCCCGGGACGAGTGGAGGGGGTAGGGGATGGCAGTGACAGCTTAAGAGCCTGCCCTTCGCACCCCCACCCCTGCTCCGAAGACAGGAGCTGTCCTCGCACAGGATGGCCCAGCAGTGGCTGAGCCCGGGCTTCATGGCACCAGGGCCGCCGCGAGGTCTGATCGTCCTTCTGTGTTTTAGCTCCCAGCACTGTTTCTTCCTGGATAACTTCTGAGGTTTTGTTCCTATAGTAATGAACACCGCAATCACGGTGAGTATTTCCTGAACACAGCATTCCCGTCACTCTGCTTAGCACTTAGCTCCTTTTCTCTTTTAATCCACGAATCGATGTTACGAGGCAGATGTGAGTACTATTCCTATTTTACAAACAAGGAAACAGAGGCTCAAGGACATTGATTTACGTGTGTGAAAAAATTATCACAAGCCGTAAATATCTTCGTTCCAGCCTTGACATATGATCCAGCTGAAACTAAAGGTCACAGTTTTCTTTTTTTTTTTTTGTAGAATCTTTGAAAGAAATCAATGGCTGTTGCTCTTAAGATGGAAAGGAAGTGGATTAGCCATTTTGACTTATTTAGTTTGAGACGTCAGCAAGTATTCACAGATCAGCAGAAATAATATTTACGTTTATAGGCTATATTCTGAGTCTTGACATCATAAAAATCCAGTTTCTGCCTCAATCTATTTTACTGAAAAGGACAAAATCTCCCCTGTAGCATATATATATATATTTTAAAAATTCTTTTTTTTTATGGGAGTTGAAACATTAATTTCAGGGTTTTTTTGTTTTTGTTTTTTGCCACATAGGTAGTATGTGGAAGTTTCTGGGCCAGGGATCAAACCTGCACGACACAGGAGCAACCAGAGTCACAGCAGTAAGAACACAGGGGCCTCAACCTGCTAGGCCATCAGAGAACTCCGGTATGCTAACAGTTCTAATGTCTATTGGCTTGTAACTTTGACGTCATCAGTACTTGCTATAGGAACCTGTCTTTGTTAAAATGTTTGTTACAGAAGTGTTGGCGTTCCCACTGTGGTTCAGAGGTAACAAACCTGACTTGTATGCATGAGGATGCGGGTTCGATCCCTGGCCTCACTCAGTGGGTTAAGGATCCAGCATTGCCGTGAGCTGTGGTATAAGTCACACACGGAGCTTGGATCCTGTGTTGCTGTGGCTGTGGTGTAGGCCGGTGGCTACAGCTCTGATTCGGCCCCCCGCCTGCGAACTTCCATATGCCGCGGGTGTGGCCCTAAAAAGACCAAAAAAAAAAAAAAAGAAGTGTTGACATAAAGATGTAAATTGTTTATCAGAAAAGGTTGGTTTTACTCAGTTGTCTTGCATTAACCATGACCTAACTGAGCAGATCTAATCAGCTTGCACAAAAGACCAGGCAGCTTGTCTCATAATTAAGAACAATCTAAAGGCAGTCGTCTGCTTACAAAGCTATTTTACAAGCACCGTAGCCTGACTTTCAGACACAAGGCAGAATCTCGGTTTGTCATGACCCAGAAGAGGACCGAGGACAGGCACCATGTCACCTTGGTCCCTCCACGGTGCGCCACTTACACACCCCCCATCTGCAAGCAGAAGTTCCAGGCGAGTTTCACTGCCCTGTGTCAGCGGAGAGACCAAACCCGACAGGGTGTGCCTCCGTGCTCACCAGCCCTTGGCTGTCCCCACCCTCTTGGGAGGCTGCTGGAGGCTTGGCTGAACCCCTCGCCCTGCCCTTCTGGGCCCTGAGTCCCTGGGGAACACCTGTCCCTAAAGAGGAGGGACTGATGAGGACATGGAGCCGACAGAAGACGTGGAGGCACCGGAGGAGATGGGCGGTGGCGGCACCGTTGGGCACACTTCCCTATTCCCTCAAGGAGGGCACCGCATTTAGCATCCAAACCTGGAGGGACATACAGTCTCAGGGAAACTGAACAATGGGCTCTGCAGGGACTATTTTAATAAGCATTTGTTACGGAGACGTATATCTCAGGATTATCATGATAATGGATCAGCATGCTCAAAGCACTGGATATTTAGCTTCTGGATGAACAGCACAGGGAATTCAGGGAGCGTGCAGAGTCTCTAACCTGGTGGACCTGGAGAAGAATTAGAGGACTGTCAAGGTGGAAATATAAAGACACCAGGTATCTTAGCAACCAGTGGCTTGTGTGTACCTGCAGGCATTTTCTTTGTATTTTACCAAATCAGATGGTAGGTGAGCAGCCTGGCCACCTCAAATGAATCTTTCAAGTTGGAGACATTGCATTAACCCTGCCATTAAGATATTCTGGGTCAAGGGGGGAGAATTCTCATGAAGAAACAAAAATGTTTTAAAATTATTAATGCGTGGAAGTGTCTGTGTACTAATTCATTCATTCAACACATATCTAGGGAGCAGCAACTCTGTGTTGGGCACAGGGGACAGTTTCCTCCATGGAGCTTCCTGCCAGTAGAAGCCATCCTCTTGACCTGTCTTAAAGCCAGGGCCTCTGATGTGCAAAATAAGCAGCACCCTCCCAGGCAGTCCCCCCACCTCCCATCATCCAGCAGGGGCAGTGCCGGGCCTGCCAGGGGGTTGAAGAAGCCACAGGGCCTCACGCACCTAGACCACACACGCGGGATCAGCTTCCGAGGACCCTGGATCAGGGTGAGTGAAACAAAGTGACTGCATCTAGCAACTTCCACCACAAAGAAGGGCATGCCATGCCGTGCAGACCTCACAGTCCACACCGCACAGGGAACTACCCGCTCTGACGCATTTCCTGGTGACAAGGAAGGTGGCCTCCTTTGAAGGGGGCCCAAAGCAGGAAAGGGCTGCGTGGCAGCTCCTGGCTGCAGGGCCGGCAGCTCCTCTGGTGGGCTGCACGGTGGAGGAGGCACTGGTGGTGCCATGCGAGTTCCCGGCAAGCTCCAGCAAGGGGGTCTCAGCCCAGGCCAGGTGTGGAGCAGGGCCATGCCGTTCGCAGCAGAGAAGCCTCCGTCTTTGCAGAACCAGCTCCGACCACACCGCGGGGCAGCAGTGCCCGGCAGCCAGCTTTGCCCCGTGGGCCCGACTCCCCCAGACCCGCTGTCGGGGGGCTGGGGGCTCCCGAGCAGCCTGTCCTAGGGCAGAAGGGTGCCTGCAGGCGAGGGCACACGGTGAGCCTGCCGGGCGTTGTGGTACCCGAGGCCGGCCTCAGAGGGGACCCGGCAGGTGGGGACTCACCCGCTGGTGTCCATGCTCTGCAGTCGCTGAAACAACGTCTCCGAGAGGCTCGGCCGGCTGACCTCGGCGGCTCGAAGATTCTCACTTGGAAGAGGGGCCTCCTTGGTCTCACACGGCGAGGCAGACAAGGGGATGTTTCTGGGTGGCAGCTCGGGCGGAGACAGGACACCTTCTGCCCGAGAGAAGAGAGGAGCGCTCAGCGCCGGCCTCTGGGGAAGGCTGTGCAGACCCCCCGGGGCTGTCTGTGATCCCACCTGCCCAACACCAGGGCCAGGCCACCGGACCCAGCTACGGACCCGTCTGTGCCCGCGTTGTCCCCTCCTGTCCCTGCTCCCTTACTAGCTGACTCCTGGACTAGACAAGGGGTCTGCGGAGGGCAGGGACCTGGCCTTGGTGGCCTCTGGCCTGGGGCCTAGCACCGAGTTTGTCCCATTGAAGCACTTGGCAAACACCTGCTGGGGTCTCGTGGCCTCTGGGCAGGGTGGCTGGCCTCGGAGGGGTAGAGCCAGCAGCCCCGGCAGCTCACAGGACAGCCGGCCTGGGGCCGAGGCAGGGGCCGGGGACCAGCAGACGGAGGGGCTGAGGGTGAAGGAGGGGCCGGTGCAGGCAGGCTCCGGACACACAGTTCCTCTCTCTCCCGCTCTGGCCCCTCTCCTTCCTTCTCTCTCCCCCAGACAATGTCCCCAGGGACGGTGACAGACAGCGAGAGGCTCCCTCCACCCAGGGAGCTGAGATAGGAAACGACTTGAACTTGGCTTGGGAGATGGGACTCCTGCCCACTCGCCTTGAAAACTCATCCAGCACCTACCACAAGGGGGTGAGGGTCCTGAGCCCCTGGGGTCCACGACCCCCTGTCCGAGCCTCTTCGCACACCGAATGGCCGCCCCGGCCACAGAGCCGCCCAGGGACGTCCTCTTTGAAGGACGCGCCCGTCACTTCCTCACCTGGCCTGGGGTTCTTTCAATGGTTCTGGCTTTGTCCTGAGCCCCATGGGGACTGGCAGTACCTTGAAGAGACCCGAGCCAAATCGGACACCCTGGACGGAAGCGGGGAGGGGGGCAAACATCACGTTGCTCGGGTTCGAGCTGACAGTGGGTGTGGTTTGGAGAAGGGAAGCCAGCAGTCGGGAAAGGGGGTTTCTTTCCAGCTCTTACAGAAAGCGGTGGGGTCTTTTTCCAGATGGCCTTGCCCAGATGGGCAGAAAAGCTGGCCTGAGCGGGAAGTGAGGAGGGCCCTTCCGCGGGACGGCTTCTCAGCGGTGAGGCCGGGCCTAGGCTCCTGGGGACAGCTGGGGACATGCGGCCCAGGCATGGCGCTGGTGAGTGACCCTGGGCTCACACGTGGGCACTTCACTCCGGCTGTTTCAGAGTTTTCCCCTGGCGAGGCGGGAGCTGTGCAGTCACTCGGAGTGGTTCTCCTGGGAGGCGGGAGGAAGGCAGGCTGGCTCCCGGATGGGGTGAAGGGCCACTGGGCCCATGGCGGGCAGCAGCCAGGGATGGGCTGAGCCAGGCCAGGGACCACCGCACCCCTCGTCTCATCCGCCCTTTGGCAGAGACTGTGGGGGATCTTGCAGGTCCCAGGCCCTGGGCCTTAGGAGGCGCCCTGGCCAGTCAGAGGGTCAGCGTTGCATCGGAGGGTCTTCTTTTAGGACATGGGGCTTGAGGGGGAAAAGGAGGCGAGCTCCTGGGCCGCACTTCCCAGGTCTGTGCTCTGTCCCTGACTCTCACAGACCTTGTAAGGGCGGCGCTGTTTCTTTTTCTTTTAATGAAGCACCTTGCCCTGTCTTCCAGTTTGGTGCCACATCTCCGACCTACACCAAATCTCATGGCAACGCTGGATCCTTAACCCACTGAGCAAGGCCAGGGATCAAACCTGCGTCCTCATAGATGCTAGTCAGATTCCTTTCCACTGAGTCACGACAGGCCAACAACAATTTTTTTTTTTTTTGGGGGGGGTGCACCCGTGGCATATGGAAGTTCCTGGACTAGGAGTCAAATCAGAGCTGCAGTTGCCAGCCTACACCATAGCCACATAGCAACACTGGATCCTTAACTCACTGAGCGAGACCAGGGATGGAACCCACATCCTAATGGATACTAGTCAGGTTCATTACTCCTGAACCAAAATGGGAACTCCTTCCTTGACAATGATTTTAACTGTGTTTATTGAGTGCTTACTATGTACTAGGCTCTAGGATCTACGTTAACTCATTTGATGACACCCGAGAGGTAGATATTATTATTATTATTTTTATTTATTTATTTACATTTTTTAGGGCTGCACCTGCGGCATACGGAAGTTCCCAGGCTAGGGGTCGAATTGGAGCTGCAGCTGCTGGCCTGCAGCACAGCCACAGCAATGCATGATCTGAGCTGCGTCTGTGATCTACACCGCAGCTCACGGCAATGCCGGATCCTTAACCCACTGAGCAAGGCCAGGGACGGAACCTGCATCCTCATGGATACCAGTTGGGTTCAATACCGCTGAGCCACAACGGGAACTCCAAGGTGGATATTATTTTTAGTATCTCTTTAAGAGGCGTCTGTGGTTCAGAAAGGTTAAGTAATTCACCCAAGGTCACACAGCTAAGAAGCTAGGGAGCAGGAAGTCTGACCCAGGTCTGTCTGACTCCAGAGCCTGTGTCCCTAACATGTCACACTCTCTGATAACCAGACTACGAGCACAAGAAGTGAAATACTGAAGTGAGAGAAACACCCTAGAACGTCACCATGGGACTTAGATGGTGGGGTCCCAAAGGCCGTGCCGGCCTCCTGCCTTCCCCTTCGTCTTCCTACCTGTCTCCTCCTCTGGCTCGTCGCCCGCGTCCTCCTCCTCCAGCGGCACAGGGTACTGCAGGTGGGTCACCAGGCCCATGTTCTCCTTCTTGTAAAACTCGATGAGCTGGTCCAGCTTGGTGAAGAATCTCATGGGGACGCCTTCGGACGCCTGAGGACAAATCCCAGACAGAAGCCCAGTGAACCGGCTAGAACATCACCCAACCACAAAGGCCACCTGCAGCGGAGACCAGTGAGCCGAGGGAGTGACCACAATCCAGAAAAAGCCCTGGGCGCCTACGCAGGGCCTGCCCACCACGCCCACACTCTCGCCTCCTGCAACCAGCTGCCCCTAAGAGCTATTTGCAAAAGGCACATGTAGGGCAGTTTTAAAGATTTTTTTTCTTTCCTCGGCATGCTTTTTTTAAAAATTTTTATCTTTTTTTAACTTTTGTTTTTTTTAAGTATTACATTATAAAAGTAATGCATTTTTATCAGGGAAAAAATTTAAATATGGAATTTTAAAAAAGAAATTACCTGTAGTTCTACAACCTCAAGAGACCTATTTTCTATAGTTTAGAATATATACGTGTGTGTGTGTGTTTACACGCGTGTGAGGGTGCATGTTTGGAGGGGGGAATTATACCTCCCCCCCAAAATCATTTATTTTAAACACAGGAAAAAAATCTGTTCTAGCAATTGTTTTGTTTTTATATCTTTCATTTGATATAATTTTGTTTTATCAAAACTCATAAAATGGTCAAGGCAGCACAAAAATCTTCCCTGATGTGTATCTGTTGCTGATGACTAGGAGGGGGAGGGTATTGCTTCTGGGCTGTTAAAGAGCCCTGGGGCCAGCTCTCTTTCTTATCTCTCTGTAGTTTCAGCAGGAACTCAAGGCGGTCCCTGGCAGCCAGACCAGCCCACCGAGGCCCCGCCCCACCGAGGCCCCGCCCCACCGAGGCCCCGCCCACACCGAGGGCCCACCTCTGATTCCCTTTTGTGGGCTCTCAGGCAGCAAGGTAGGATGGAGAACTGCAAGCAGGAGACTTTTTTGGCCTCATCAGTGCTACTTCCTATAGCTCCCAACCCAACATGTCCCAACATCCCGTCCATCCTCCCTAACCAGGCCCCTGCCCTGTCTCTCCTCGGTGTTCCCTGTCTAAAGAAAGAGCACCATTGTCTCCCTACCAGCCCAGCCAGAAACCCAGAAGCATCTGAAACCTCTCCTTCCCCCTGGCACAGAGGGCGACGGCAGACAGTAGGAGGCAGGGGGTCCTTGGTGCAGCCAAGAAGATGCTGAGAATAGGTGGCTGGGCTCCAGGAGGAGCAGCAGCTCTAGGGTCAGGCTGCTGGTGGGTGCCTGGTCCAGCACCAGAGAGGTGCCTCCCCCGCTCTGGGTGGGGCTTCCTGGGCCCTGAAGGAGCCTGGTCCTCTCACTAAGTGCCTGGGACTCATCCCCATTGTGGTCATGGCCACGATGTCAACCACCATCATGCAATCTAAAAATGAGTTGGGAAGGGGCTAGCTTTGGAGCTGGAGGTCCAACGGCTCCCTGGGGGCTGCCAGCTGAAGGGAATGGTACCCATCGCACATGGGAGAGGAGAGTAGGGAAATAAGGTGGGGTTTGGGCTGAGCCGCTGGACTGTCTTGACTCGCCCATGTTCAAGTCCGGTTCCTATGGCTCTAGCGTGGTCGGCACTGATATGGGAGGTCATCGGGGCCCCAGGTAAGTGGGGTTGGGAGAGCAGACACGGCTGGATGCCCAGGACTAGGACAGATGCAGACATCGGGAGTGGACCAGGACTCAGACCCGAGCCCAGTTCCCGGTGGTAACCCCAAGTCATGGCAAGGATGGGTTTGCCTGCAAGGAGACTTCACCTCTGTCACTCACCTTCACTCGGGCTCCACGACTGCCTCTGTCTCTCCTTATCTCCGCCTCTCTCTCATGTGCATTTGTGTGTGCAATGCAATGCACACATGCATGACTCTCTACACGAGGGCACGTGTGTGTTTGAGTGTGTGGCTTAAGCTATTTAGTAACTTTGTAGAGAGTTTAACGAAAGGGGGCTCTGATTCTTTGCAAAAAATTTGCTAACTTTCCCAAAGCACATTAAACAATCTCCTTCAAGCATTACTGAGCCAGAGATCTTTGAGTGGCGGCAGCCAGGCCTTCTAAAAAGTAACTGAAACAGGTCCCAAACCCAAAGTGAGCGGAATAACAAAAATAATTTGACACGACGCAAGGTCGATGAACTCGATTCAGTTAATGCCATCATGACAAGTGTCATCCTGTCAAAGAATTTACAGCTAATGGGTGACAAGCCATTAAGATACATGGAAAAAGGATGTGAAAATATCAAAGAAAGTCAAAGTGAAACAACTCACGTGTGAGTCTAGAAAAGGGGTCCCAGCTGCAGGACGTCTGGGGAACATGTCTGAGAGAGCACGTGAGCTGTGGAAATTGAGATGCACCGATGCTAAGACACGTATTACTTAGTGAACTGCTAAAAGCTAAAGCATAAACCATGGTTCACAGTCGTTCGTGGGCATCTTTGACTTTAAAAATGTTAGTATGAAAAAAAAAACACCTTAGAACCGATGAAATGCCGGGGACTAAGCGTGCAGAGAATCAGCACTC
>PVHT021183553.1:4787344-4814846 GCA_004024745.2 Catagonus wagneri
GCGGGGGGGGGCGGGGCTGCCCTGATCCTTAACGGCTGCCAGACTTCGTTCCTCATTCCACAGCCACTGTCTTCCTGAAAAGATTCATCAAGTCATTTTGAAACAGAGAAGGAAACGCCTGAAGCCCCTGATTGGCCAGTGCCTGGAGGGCGGCGTCCCGCAGTTACAGATGCTCCCCAGGGTGGTGCCCATGGGGAGTGATGGGATTTCTGCTCTGTGACAACACCCCCACCACCAGGGACAAATTCCTCCTCTCTCTAGCAGATGCCTAGAGCACAGAGCAGACAGCACAGAGCCGTGTTTCCTACGTTAAGTCAGCTGTTTGATTGTCGGTGTGCAGAGCAAAGTGCAGGCAGCCCTCAGGGTTTGTGGCGTCAACTGGATGGACGTGAACTTAACCTTCATCACCAAAAGTGATGCAGAGAAAAAAAAAAGTTGTTCATTCAGATTGTGAAGTAAAAATACCTGTCTTTTCCCCGGCTCCCCATTTCCAGGTCTATGGAAATTTCCAGGTCATTGCCAGCAAGGTCATTTCAGGAAGTGCCTGCAGACGGCTCCTCACTAAGCCCAGCTGGGTTTGCCTGCCTCTCCCACAAGCTTGTAAGTTTTTGCTGGAAAGGGATCCTGCTCAGCTCAGTCTCCTTTAGTCCCCCAAGTCCCCTGCAAAGGTAACGACAGGTCCCACACCCTTGTTTTGAGAGGTGTGCACGTGGCATAAATTGGACTGCACAGCTGGAAAGCTGCAGAAGGAAACAGAGGTGTGGGTTGCTCAGCTGGGCTTTGCAGGGAGAGGCTCCTTCACCCTATGGCTCGGCACCTGAGCTCACCCAGGTACGGTACACCTGGGAAGGTGCAGCGCAAGGAGAGAGGGCCGCCCCCCAGACCCGGCCCCAGACCGCTATGGTCTTTAAAGCAAAGGACAGGTGCTGTCCAGACTCTTGGAGGCTCAGGGCTGCGGCCTCTGAGAAGGTTGTGTTTCCAGAACCAGCTCTTGGGCTCTGACTTTTGGTTGCCCTCCAGAAGAAGGCGGCGCAGGGCAGGGGGGCCCAGGGCACTGGACAGGCTGAACTTTCCCAGAGGGTAATTTTAACTTCAGCACAGTCTGCTGGCTCAAAATGGGGAACCGAGAGGAGGCGGGGCTCCCCAGGAAGAAGCCACAGGGGGAGTTGGGGGGCGTGCACCAGGAAGACAATGCTGCCTGGCCCCTCTGCTCAGGGTCTGCCAGGCTTCATTTTAACATAGAAAGTGGACCCAAGCATCGAGGACATTTAACAAACAATGGGAAAGCATGAAGAAGTTGAGGGGGCTTCTCATTCTCCCACTACTGAAGCATTTATTTCAAGTCAGTGAGAACATGAGAAAGATCTTAAGCAAGGAGATGATACCATTTGGCTGCTGGGAAGAGAATGGCAGGGGGGGTGTGGGAGACTTCTGTTTTCCTGGTGAACCTGGAAGGGTGGCCGAGGCCTCAGAGCCGGGCTTCTCAGGACCAGGGAAAGGAGTTGAGCTAGAACGAACTCTGTTTGCAGGGTCAGATTAAAGAGAGAAGAATCAGTGTGAACTCGGGGTTTTTACCACATGCAGGTAAACACTGACGCAGGTGTGAGTGTGTATATATGTCCACACACATCTCCCGGCTCTGTCTTCCAAGAGGACCCAGAAGCAACAGCACCCAGATGCAAGGAGGCTGCCAAAATACCAGCTTCCACCAAAAAGAACCAGGCTCCCTGGAGAGGTGGCCGAATCTAGCGCCAGCTCAGGAAAGGTATAAAGTGGGCCTGGAACACTTGCTCCCCAGAAAGTAAGGAAACGCTCCCCCAGATGATGAGGATTTGTCAAAAGGATACAGGAGTCAGGCGACGAGTGAAAGGACAGTGGAAAGGACCATCTGGCACCCCTGGAGCATCGGAATGAATAATAGAAATAATTATAATTTATTGTATAAAATAGGAATTCGTGAGTCTTTCCTGAAGGAAGTAAATGAGAAGGGAAAGCGCTTTTTCACGGTAAGACGCCCACGAGTAACTGTCACAGGGACGATGGAAGCCGCCGCCGTGTGGCAGCGAGCAGGGTGATAACGGATTCAGGCAACACTCAGCAGATGCTAAAGAGGCTCAGAGCAGTGGGTGAGAGTCTGAGGAGGAGCAGCCTCTCCGGATGGTCTCAGGGTGTCTTCCCCCTGGAGACCTACTCATTTAAAAGGGGAAAAATAGTAACTTTACAGCGAGGACCCCCGCAGACACCACCTTTGCCAAGTGGCAAAGTTAACTTCGCCGGTAATGGGACTGGGTGACAGCGTGCTTTCCCGGGACAGGAACGCGGAGGGCACAGCGGCGCTTCTGTGGCGCTCCCGCCAAACTGTGGCGCCGGGCCCCAATCACGTGGAAAGACCTGAAAACCCTGCATCGAGGCACAGTGAACGGAATGACCAGCCTGTTCTCTTCAAAAGGTCAAGGTCGTGAAAGGTGAGGAGCTGTGCCTCTATTTTTAAAAATTTTTTTACTTTATTTTTTGTCTTTTTAGGGCCGCACCCATGGCATAGGGGTCAAATCGGAGCTGCAGCTGCTGGCCTACCCAACAGCCACCCGACACGGCAACACGGGATCTGAGCCACATCCGTGACCTACACCACAGCTCACGGCAATGTCGGATCCTTAACCCGCTGAGCGAGGCCAGGGATCGAACCTGCGTCCTCATTGATGTGAGTCAGATTCGTTTCCACTGAGCCATGACGAGAACTCCAAGGACTGTGCCTCTAAAGGGCACTGAGGGCATATGATAATTACATGTAATCTGTGATGCTGGATTGAACTTTGATCCAGATGGGAAAGTATAAATAAATAATTTGTTTACATCTAAGTTTTACATATTATTATATATAACATATCTTATGTATTTGCAAATATATATAACATGTTTATATATGTGTAAAACATACATATTTATTTTTAGTATAAATATTTAAATAACACCTATATTATTTAAAGGGGATTATTAAGACCATTGGAAAAACTTGAATGGGGTCTAAAGATAGCAGTATTTTGTCTATGTTAATTTCCTGATTTTGATTGTTGAACTGAGCTTATACAGGAGAGAGCACTTATCATTTAAGAGAAACACACTGAAATATTTAGGAATAATGGGGCAATGTCAACAACTTATTCTCCAATAATTAATAATAATAAAATGAGAGAGGGAATGAGAAACTTGGTATGCTAAAATGTTGTTTTGGGGAAAGTGAATGAAATATATACAGGATTTTTTTTTTTTTTTTGTCTTTTTAGGGCTACATCTGTGGCATATGGAGGTTCCCAGGCTAGGGGTGGAATCAGAGCTACAGCCGCCAGCCTACACCACAGTCACAGCAACTCAGGATCCAAGCTGTGTCTGAGACCCACAGCACAGCTCACGGCAATGCTGGATCCTTAACCCACTAAGCAAGTTCAGGGATCGAACCTGTGTCCTTATGGATACCAGTTGGGTTCGCTACCACTGAGCCGCAACGGGAACTCCTATACAGAAATTCTTTGTACTCTTCTTGAAACGTTTATGTAATTCTGAAGTTATTTTCAAAATAAGAAGTGAAAAAGACGATCCAGTTGGAAATGATCTGTATCTTAATCAGGATAACAGCTGCGTGTAAATACTTTTTTGAACTATCCACTGTAATAAACAAAGTCTTTAAAAAAAGGAACGTATGCCCCAAAAGTGGGGGGTGGTGGGGGTGGTGGTTAAATGTCTGAGATTTTTTTCAGAGAACTAGAATAATCCTAATATATTATTTGCATTATACTCTGCAAAATCTAGGGTCAATTAATCTATGACAAAGGAAGCAAGAATATACAATGGTGAAAAGACAGTCTCTTCAGCAAGTGGTGCCAGGAAAACTGGACAGCTACATGTAAATCAATGAGATGAGAACACTCTTTCATACCATGCACAGAAATAAACTCAAAATTCTTTAAGGAGCTAAATGTAAGAGTCACAAAACCATAAAACTTCTAGAAGGAACACTTAGATGGAACACTCTTTGATATAAATTGCAGCAATATTTTCTTGGGTCATAGTCTCCTAAGGCAAAAGAAACACAAGCAAAAATAAATGGGATCTAATTAAACTTAAAAGCTTTTGCACAGCAAGGGAACCCATCAACAAAATGAAAAGCCAACCCACAGAATGGGAGGAAATATTTACAAACGATGCCACCGACAAGGGGTTAATAACCACAATGTGCAAATAGCTCCTACAACATATATTTTTTTAAAAATCCAATCAAAAAAATGGTCAGAAGATTTGAAGAGACGTTTTTCTAAAGAAGACATGTGGGTGGGCAATATGCACGTGAAAAGATGCTCAGCATCGCTGATGAGTGGAGAAATGCAAACCAGCCAGGCAGAATGGCTACCATCAAAAAGTCTGCAAATAACAAATGCTGGAGAGAATGCGAAGAAAAAGGAATCCTTGTACATTGTTGGTGGGAATGTTAATGGGCATAGCCACTACGGAAATCCGGAAATCCGTAAAAGACATAAAATAGAACTACCATATGACCCAGCAGTTCCACTCCTGGGAATACATCTGGAAAACACAGAAGCCCTAATTCAAAAAGATACATGCACCCCAGTGTTCACAGCAGCACTATTTACAACAGCCAAGACCCGGAAGAAACCCAAGTGTCCATCAACAACTGGATTAATAAGATGTGGTACATATACACAATGCGCTATTACTGGGCCATAAAAAAGAATGAAATAATGCCATTTGCGGCAACGAGGACCTAGAGAAGACTGGGTTTAGTGAAATAAATGAGACAAAGAGAGACATATGCGATATGATATCTCATGTATGAAAATCATACAAATGAATACGAAACAGAAAACAGACTCACAGATATAAAAAACAAATTTGTGGTTACCAGCCGGGGGTGGGGGGAGGGACAAACTAGGGGCATGAGATTAAGAGATACAAACGACCGTATGTAAAATAGATAAGCAACAAGGATACTCTACGTAGTGCAGGGAAATCTACCCACTGTCTCGTAATCACCTGTAATGGAAGACAATCTGCAAAAAAGGCTGAGTCACTATGTTGTAGTTCCGAAATTAATGAAGTATTATAAGTCAACTGTGCTTTGACTGAAATAAAGAGGCACCTTGTCTAAGGGTGTGTAATTTTTTTTTTTTTTAATTGCACCAAAGCTTTCGGGTCTATACACTTTTGGAGGTCTCTGTATGGAAACTACATCTTGGAGATGTCTTTGATGCTCAGATAGCTGTAACAGTACTGATGTACAGAGAACAGAAGGACAATCACGGCGCCACCCTGCGCGAGTGGACAGGGGTGAGGTGGCGGCAAGCCGCGTGGTGGGGCTGTGCTGGGGACTGACCAGCGGGGAGAGTCGGCGCTCGGTTCTCTTGGAGCTGGGGCTGGAATCCTGGGGTCCGCCCAGGAGGCAGGGCAAAGCAGGGGCTTCCGTGAGGCCGTGAGGGTCCCTTCCATGGATGAGAAAGTTGGTTCTGTAACCAGGAGAGGCGCAGCCTGGCAGCAGAGGAAGGGCGGGGGCTGGGACAGGCGCTCACGTGGCTTCTTTCTCTCCCAGGACCTCGGGCTTGGCTTAGCTTCAGGGAACAACGAGCGAGCAATAGAGAGTGACTCGTGGACTTCCAGAGGAGCGGGACCTGGCGGGCTGGCGCACCGGTTCTGGCGCCGGGCACAGCGCACAGGCAGGGACGGGGACCCCGGCGTTCTTGTGGCACACAGGGTGGCATGAAGCTTCTTCAGGTGTCTTGGCCGCCACAGCCCCGCACGAGCAGAAGAGGGGAACGAAGCCCTGTGTGGTGCCCACAGCTGGCAGCCCCTGGAGGGCACTTGAGGGGACTTCTGGAATGTCTCAGAACTACTCCTGGGACCTTTCGAAGGGGCCACTTTCTGGCAGTCAGGCTGCAGGGGGCTGGAGCCGCCGTGTCCGTAAAAAGGCCTGGTGTTGCGGGTTCATGAGGCTGGAGGGTGGAGGTGACGGGGAAGGCGAGCTCTCTGGGGCCCGGGGGGAGTGGGGCCTCCCTTCCTGGGGCTCACTTTGAAACTGTGAACAATCCTGGGCATCGGTCACTCGGGGGAAAGAGGCTGCGATGACAAGAACACAGTTCCCTGCTGTGTGTCCTGTGTCAGGGGAGGCTCCTTCTGGAGCCTCGGTGGCCCTTCCCAGGGGGACCTCCTCCCCATGCGGAAGAAACCGGGCCTGGGCCGCTGTGTTAGGTGTGTTATCTAGCTTGCAGTCTCTCTAATACCGCAGGTGGGTGCCATGGCTCCATCCTACAGATGAGAAAACTGAGTCTCGGGAGGTTGAGCTGCTTGCCCAACCTTGGAGACCTTGACAGGAGAGCAGCACCCAGCGGGACATTTCAAGATGAGAAAGAGGACGGGACGGGTGGGGATCCACAGACTTTCTAGCCAGACAGGAGGATGGGGCCAGCCAGCTCGGGGGACGACCAGTGGTTGGAGATCCCCTGGCAGACATGAGCCTCCAGAGGCTCTGCAGGTGGCCCGGGAGGGTGTGAAAGGCAGCGTGTGGGAGCAGCTCTAAGCTGGGCGGCAGCAGGTGGCCTCCGTGCGGTGGGGAGCGGTGGTGGGGCTGGGGAGGCTGGCATTTGCTATCCATGGGCACAGGATCCTGCCTGCATTGCCTGCCCCATGGCAGAGTCCTAAGACCACTCGCCTGGGGGGTTGAAAGAGGATGAAAGCCAACACCAGGCTCCTTCAGAGTCTCCTGCAGTCAGAGGCGACAGCTCTGGGAGGAGGCATGAAGCTTAAAGGAAACAAGAGACACTGGTCGGCAGGCCTGCTCAGCCCCTCCACCGGCGGGAGCCAGCGGGACACACCGCTACAGGCTCACACCTTTCTGCCCCTGGCCCCTTTCTGCCCCTGTCTGCAGGGCCTGGCAGCGTGACATTCGCCCTGCACCCAGCCACTGGGCCGGGGTTTCCTATCCACCTTCTTCCAGCTGGCCCCTGTCCCCAAGGCTGGCTACTTCAGCTTTTCTCTTGCCTCGTTTTGGGCAGACTTCCCAGAAAGACTTGAACTTGGCGTGGGCTCTGATTGCCAGTCTCCACACTCACGTCTAAATGCACGTCCCCCGCTTGAGTTTCAGAGCCGACACCCCCATTCCTCAACTCATGCCCTCTCCTTGGGCTTATAATCGCCCCCGCTTCTCAGTCCCTGCTTCCTGCAGCCACTCCTCCTCAGGCTGGTCCCACACCTCGCCACCGACCCAGCAGAGGCTGCGGCCCTGCAGGCCTGCCCACTGTGCCCTCCCGCTGGAGGAAGCCTGGGTACCCAGGCAGCGCCCAGACTCAGGGGCCAGGAACCAGTCCCATTGGCTGGCTTAGCTTTACGGCTTTTTCGCCTGGGAGCTGGGATCCCTGCTGGGGTGTTGAGGTGACGAGGCCCCAAATCTCTGCCTTTCACTCTCCGCGCTCGGCAGAAGGAGTAAGTCCTGCACGCTCTTCGCAGACTGGAGCGGCTTATAAAGAGCTTTGAACCTCTCACATCAAAGGAGCTGCAGGCTGGCGCACTGGGCCTGTTATACCTCTGGCTGGTACTGAAACGATAGCTCTGCGAGGCATTGCCTGTGGTCTTTGTTGGTGTCACCGCAGTTGGAGCAAGGGGCAAAGGATGACAGTACCGCCTGCCAGCACGTGGTCTGCGTGTTTGAATAGTGGAGCCGTCATCTGAGGACCTCAGGCCCACAGTGAAGACTCTGGGAGACGATGGGTCCTTTGTCGGTAGAGCCACAGCTGACAGCTTAGAAACCACATCACACCCGCCGTCACAGAGAGGTTGTCAGCTAACTATGGAAAAGGTTTGCACACTTTCTCCAGGAACTTGCAAAAACAGACACCTGGGCAATGAGGAAGTAGGGCTGGGGCAGGGTGGCCCTTCTGGCTGCAGATTTTTGCAGGTGCACCCTACAGCACGGCGCCGTTGCTACAGGAGCGGATGGTGGACTTAATGTCTTTCCCCACTGATGCTGGGCTTGGCCTTGCCACTTGCTTTGACCAATGCAATGTAGGCCAAAGTGCCAGTTCCCAACTCAGGGCTTAACAGGCACTGTGGGTTTCTGCTCGCCCCTCCTGGGTCCCACCTGTGCTCTGATGAGAAGAGATGCCCAGGGAACCTCCAGCCCTTCAGGGTGGGCCAAGAATAAAGCTGGGAGGAGCTGACCCCGTCCTGATTGAAAAACCCGGAGTCCAGCCCGGTCTAGCCAAGACTGGGAGAGCCCAGCCTAAATTAGCCAACGGTTCCAGGAGAGGAAAGCAAACGTCTGCTGTTGTAAGCTACTGCGATTTTTGAGAGTTTGTTACGCAGCAAAACCTGACAAATACAGGCTGGAGGAAAGAACGAAATTTTCCTGCCTCTTACTGACAGAATTTCACCATTTACCCATGAGAAAGCTGAAGCTCCAAGAGATTAGGTACTTTGTTCAATGTCACACAACTTGTTTGTGTGACACAGGGAACAAATCTTCCCTGCCACGGGGAACGAACCTTCAAGTTCCACGCCCTCATCCGCCCCGCATCTACTCTGCAGCCTCCAGAGGGCGCCATCCTGCAGTCTTATCCGTGGAGACCCTCAGGCCGCTCGGGGGCCCAACACCTTTCTGACGAGCCTGAACGCCACTGCAGCCCCAGAGTTCCTGTCCCCAAGGCTCCCTGCACTCCCTCTACTTCTGCAGGCCCTGCCCTTCGAAGCCACTATCTGGGACCAGCTTCCCAGTTCACCTCCTACACCTTGGCAGGGGTGGAGTAGATCAGCGGGCGGCCCCCGCGGGCGTATTAACCTCAGACCACGAGCCCCACCCAGGGCCTGGCCACGGGCACTCAGCAGGGACCAGCACGGTCCCAGGTCTTGCCCACATTCTCGCAGAGAAGCAAGGCGTGATGCACTAAACAATTATGTGAACAGGGAGTTCCCTTCGTGGCTCAGTGGTTAAGGAATACGACTAGTACCCATGAGGATGTGGGTTCGATCCCCGGCCTCACTCAGTGGGTTAAGGGTCTGGCGTTGCCCTGAGCTGTGGTGTGGGTCACAGATGAGGCTGGGATCCCGCGTTGCTGCAGCTGTGGCGTAGGCCGGCGGCTGCAGCTCCAATTCGACCCCCAGTCTAGGAACCTCCATATGCCACGGGTGCAGCACTAAAAAGCAAAAAACAAACAAACAAACCAAACAAAAAAATCAAACAAACAGAAAAAACCCCCACACAATTGAGTAATGACAGGGTGCAGAGGCTGAGAGAAGTCAGTGCCTTGGGGCGTATTACAAGGACTGAGCCTGATGTGGGTCAAGGAATTAGTTGTTAAAGAGGCAACACTTGCGCTGAGACACGAAGGATGGACAGCGGTTGGCCAGGCCCAGAGAAGGAAGCATCATGGCGGGAAGATATCGAGCAGCACATGCGCAGTACTGGAGTTGGTAAAAACAGGTGGTTTCTGACCACAGCCAGGTCCTTACAATGCGGCCGATATCCACCCAGTTTCCACAGCCCTTAACCATCTACGCCCCCAGCCCCCCCTCTTCTGGGGGCTCTGTGCTTTACGAAAGGATGAAAGGTTATGTGAGTACCCAAACAACCTTACTCAGGTTTCTGTTGGTTTTCCCATTTTACAGATAGGAAACGAGTTCCCGTCATGGCTCAGTGGTTAACGAATCTGACTAAGAACCATGAGGTTGCGGGTTTGATCCCTGGCCTTGCTCAGTGGGTTAAGGATCCGGCGTTGCCGTGAGCTATGGTGTAGGTCGCACATGCAGCTCGGATACCGCGTTGCTGTGGCTGTGGCGTAGGCAGGCAGCTACAGCTCCAATTAGACCCCTAGCCTGGGAACCTTCATATGCTGTGGGTGCGGCCCTAGATAAGGCAAAAAAAAAAAAAAAAAAAAATGGGGGACGGCTCAATGACTTGCTCTGTAAGTGGCAGCACCAGGATGTGAACCCAGGTCTCGGGTCCCTTATCCTAAATTCTGTACTCCTAGGTTCTGAAGGGCTGCTGTCCTCCAGTTTCTCTGTGTTCTGAAACCTCTGGTATGAGGCAAGCTTATTTTGAACTCCGTCCAAAAGATGGAGGTTATTTTGAACCCCATCCAAAAGACCTTATTTACTAATGGGTATTATGTATTTAAAAGGCTCTCTTCCGTCCCTGGTCTCTCAACATCTCTTAGATTAAGGACCCCAGGAGTGTAGACCAGTCCTGGCACTGGGAAGAGAAATCAGATACAATGTAGACAAGCTAAATATGGGGCTGTCCTATGACTCAGCAATTTCATCCCTGGGCATATGCTCCAGGGCTCTTTTGGGGTCCTTAGATGGACGGTCATCACAGGTTTGTTTGTGATGGCAGGGATCTGGGGGGGAACTGGGCGCCCATCATGGGAAGAGGGGACCAGTCAGGGGTGGTCAAGGTGTGCAGTAGGGTGTCTGCAGCAGCCAGAAGCACACTGGATGTGTAGGTAGCAGTGTGGAAGGAGCTTTTAGTAGAGAAAGTGAAAAACAGAATGAGGGCTCAGATATCACTTTGGCAAATCAAAAATGCATGCACGCAAAACAACAATACATATTTTGCAAGAACCTATTCAAATAAAAAGACACCCACTCAATGGTTGCCTCTTGGAGGGTTATGCAAGCGCAGTGTGGGGTGGAAGGGATTAAAACAGTTTGTGAAGACATTGCTTTATAGTGAGAAGGCACTGTGGCTTGGATCACGTCACTGGATTGCACAAGATGGGTACTTTGTCATGGCCTTTCTCATTGGCCCTGAAATAAGTACCGAAATCTTCTGCATCTCAGTTTCTTCCTTGGTCAAGTGGGAAGGAAAAAGTAGGCAAGAGAAAGTAACACTGAGTTAGAGAACAGTGTGCCCGTGTAAGTAAAAGCACAATATCTGAAGCATGATGTGTGATTGAAACAGGCAGGCTGTGAGACACTAGGGCGAGGTGGGGACTATGGCACATTGGAGAAATGCCCCTTTAAAGGGGCCAGCTTCCACTTAGCTTCAGTTACGTCCCCGTGGGGTAGCTCAGGCCTAGATTGACCAGAATTTCAAATCATTCAAGGGAAGGTCAAATACAGATGTTCTGATGAGATCTCATATTTTTAATGCTTGCAACTAGTTTTCTTAAAACACCACGTCGGCCACAAATGCAAATCATAACTCTACCGTTAACTAGTTGTGCAACCTGGAGCAGGGCATTCAGTGCTCGAAGGCTGAGCCAGTTTTCTTGTTCGGGAGGGAGATTCTCAGGTCTCCTCAGCCGGGTGCTCAAATGGGCTGATACCGGCCCAGGATAGCGCTCCACTCACATCGCGGGCACTTGCTTTGGGTGGAATACGCCAGCACGTTATCAGCTCCTGTTTTCCAACTGAATACACTGACGCTTGTAGGAATGGAAAATTAAGAAGAGTCTGATAGAAAAAAAAAAAAATCTTCTCTTGGAGTTCCCATCACAGCGCAGCGGAAGCGAATCTGACTCGGAACCATAAGGTTTGGGTTCAATCCCTGGCCTCGCCCAGTGGGTTAAGGATCCGGCCTTGCCATGAGCTATGGTATAGGTCGCAGACATGGCTCGGATCCTGCTTGGCTGTGGCTATGGCATAGGCCGGCGGCTATAGCTCCAATTCGACCCCTAGCCTGAACCTCCATATGCTGCAGGTGCAGCCCCCTCCAAAAAAAAAATCTTCTCCAAATGTGATAAAAAGGAATGGGTAAAACTGAATTAAAATAACTTACAAATAAGGTTAGGGGATTAAAAGGGCTCTAAGTAAAGTGGAAGTAGCAGGAATGAGTTTATACAGCACGGCTGGTGGTGTGCTGCTGCTGCTGCTGCTGGCTCATGTCCGCTTGTGACAATTTGTACTGGCTAGAAGCCCAATTTTTTGGGAAGCCCAGGAGCGGTTGTTTCACGTGGCCACTAAGGTGGAAGCCATGGTGAGTGTATTTACACCACAGAAATCGGCAAACGCTGCACAGCAGACCTTTGCTTTTGTCCCTGGAGAAGCAGCTGTGAAATGTGTGCCACTGCCGGGGCCCAGTGACACCCAGCACTTTGGCAAAACCGTGCCTTCCGTTCGTTCTGAGAGGCCTGGCTCCGTGTGCACACTCGCCTCCCCCTCTGTGGGACCCTATTGCTCTGGAAGCAACGCTGGGTGGGGAAGAAAGACCGCAGACAGGGAGGGTTAACGATTCCCTGGGGGCCGCAGAGGAGATTCCATTCGTGGAGGAAAAACGCGTTTTCACTTGAAGATGGCAGAGGCCCAGATCAAAACAGGAAGCTTCCAGCCTGCGCTGTAGGGTGGGTGGGCGGGATGGCCTGAAGCTACGAGACGCTGACAAGGAACAAGCGTTCTCATGGGCAAAGGTGCAGGGACAATGTGGGTCCTTCGGGTCCCCAGCTGGGCTCACCCTCCACCTTGAGGGGAGAGGGGCTGGGTTTAGGTCGACAGGAGTGGGCGGGCAGCTCGGGGTAAGCACCGTGCCCTGCGGAGGAACCGAAAGTCACCGTTTGCAGGCTCCTGCTGCTCTGAGGAAGCGACAAAAGCACCCTTACCTCTTGGGACCGGAGCCCAAGACAGAAAACGGGAATGCAGCCCTACCTGCTTCCACAAAATCCAAGCTGCCCCCAGGGGAGGAGGAGAACTCAGAGAGAGAGAGAGAGAGAGAGAGAGAGCGCGAGCCGACCGTGGGGGAGCTGACGAGCTGGGGGGAGCAGAGTGAGGAATCGGGAGCCAGAAGATGTGATTTGCACAGTGGGTCAGATGTGCCAATCTGTAGTTTGCAGCTTGATGAGCTTTGTGTCCGCCCCAAGTAAGAGGCCGGATCAGCTTACTAAAAGCAGGGTTTGTAAGATGTGCCAAAGCAAGTGGTAAGCCCGGGAACCAGCAGGCGATCAATGGGGACACACCGTGTCAGATGCACCTGTTTCTCTTAGTTTATTTAGATAGCAGGCAAATGTATGTTTGCTAGCCTAAGGCGTTAGATCATCTGTTGTATATGATAGAGATCACAGCTCAGTTGCCTACGGAGGCCAGGCAGGTGATGTAACAGAGAGGACAGATGGGTGGGGGTGGGGAGGCAGTAGGAGAGGTGGGGACTGTGGCACATTAAAGAGAAGTGCCTCAGGGAAAGGCGGAAGCTTCCATTCCGCTCCGGTTACATACACAGGATGCTGGGGGTCTAAGCTTATCAGAGCTTCACAGTTTTCAAGGGAAGTTGAAAATTCAGGATATTAAGTAAAATCTCTCAATTTATAGAAAATGCATTAAACAAGTTCGTAGTTGTTAAAAACATATGTTAGGTAAACAGAACACCAAGTTCAACACAGGGGCTACCAGTTTGTGATCTCTGATAAAATCTGCACAGATTTCAATAAATCCTTTTGGTTGTTTATCTTTTTTTTTTTTTTTTTTGCCACACCCATGGCATAGAGAAGTTCCCAGGTCAGGGATCAAACCTATGATTCAGTCAATCAATGGACAACACTGAATCCTTAGCCCCTAGGCCACCAGGGAACTCCCTCAATAAAACATTTTGTGATCTTCATCTGTGATCTTTTGTTGAGAATTGCATGGAGGAATATCAGCTAGAGTGAGAGTCCAAGGTTGCCTGGACATAGATCTCTGTTGCTGTTGGGGGTCTCCCGCTCTCTCTCTGTTTTTTGTTTGTGCTTTTTTTTTTTTCCCTCACTCTTTAGGGTCGCACCTGAGGCATATGGAAGTTCCAAGGTTAGGGGATGAACTGGAGCTACAGTTGCTGGCCTGAGCCATAGCCACGCCAGAGCCAAGCCGTGTCTGCAACCTACACCACAGCTCACGACAACACTGGATCCTTAACCCACTGAGCGAGGCCAGGGATCAAGCCTGCATCCTCATGGATACTAGGTGGGTTCATTACTGCTGAGCCAGGACGGGAAATCCCTCCCTCTCATTTACATCGGCGATTCAGATTGGGATCCAGGAGGTGGACTTACCAACGTGTGGCTACCAGCAAACTAGGGGGCATCTCAAATAATGCTGGGTGACAGATAAAACCAGGTTGAAGCAGAACCCAGTGCTCTGGACCAGTGGGCTGGGTCAGAGAGAAGAGTCTGCTGGGCACGAACCACTAGACTATACCTATCACTCTGCCATTCCAGTGTGGGCATTGTTTGGTTGGTACCCTCCTCTTGGCACTGCCATTTCTCTCTCTCTTTTTCTTCGTCCTTTAATTGAAAATTTTATCTCCTTGTCTTTGTTCTGCATCCTCCTTCCCGAGCGGAAACATCTTAGGAAATCAGGAGAAAGACAACTGCGAATGCCATTTTCTAACCTGCATCACAGCACTGTGGGTCCCAGCTAGCATAAAACAAGCCAAAACAACTTCCCTCCCCACAAATTACTTATACTGAAAAGAAGAGACAGTTGATCATTATTTGCAGGCAGCAAGATCATGTGCTTAGAGAAGCCAAGGAATATGTTCAAAAAATGATTAGAACTCACGAGATAATTCAGAAAGATAGATGAAACCATAATTTTCATCTATGAAAAAAACCATAGTTTTTCATTCTCCAAAAACCATAATTTTCCTGGACACCAACAAACCCTCATCGCAAAATGTCATGGAGAAGTCAGGTTCTGTTTGCCAAGGTAGCTAAAACTACATCACACCCAGTAAGAGTGAAGATGTAAGAACTATATGGGGAACATATAAAAGACAGCACAAGAGAGATATTAAAAAACTGAATAAACTGTGCTATCTGCTGGACAGACTCAATAGTATAAGGATATGAGTTATCTTTTCATTAATCTGTAAATTCAATGTAACTGCATAAAAATTCCAACGATTTTTTTTAGGACACTTTCCAAGTAAAATTATAAAATTCACCTGGAAAAGAAAATGCATAGAGACCACCCAGGAATAAGGAGAAGAACAATGAATAGAACTCGGTTGACCAGATACACGCAATCAAGCTGCAGCAATAAAAATATCATCGAACTGGGACAAGAATAGACTCATCAGCCAGTGAAACAGGATTAAGCTTCCAAACTTAGATTAAGACTATGTGAATTTGTTATGTTGATGGCATTGCTAATCAATGGAAAAAGGATGCATTATTGATTGATTGATTGACACACCTGCAGCTGTTTTTTTCGGTTGTAAGAGTTGCTACTGTTTCTCAGGTCAAGGTTTCCAGGCCAGGGACTGAACCCACGCCACAGCAGTGACCCGAGCCACAACAGTGACAATGCCGGATCCTTAACCCACTGAACCACAGGGAACTCCAGGAAGGGACTATTTAACATATGGTGTGGCTGTCCACTCAGAGGATGGGGTTATATTCTCTATTTTATACCAAATGCAAATATAAAGAACTAAAACATATAAAAACTGATTTTAAAAGTGTTGAGAAAATATTTCCCCTGGATAAATAATATTGTTATGTATGACTCACAAAACCCACAATCCATAAATGAAAACATTTGCCTACGAAAAGTTGTAAACCTCTACATGACAAATGAACCATAAACAAAGTTTTTAAAAAATGACAGGCTGGGAGAAAATATTTACATTATAACTAAAAAAAATTAATATGCAAAACATACGAAGAGCCTTTTATAATCAGAATGATTCTTAAAAAGGAAAAAAACTGACAAAGAATAATAAATAGCCAATTCACAGGAAAAGAAATATAAATAGCCAATGCATATATGAAATAGGCTTACCCTCATTTCAAATGAGGGAAATATGAACTAAAATATTGGGATTGCATATTTTACCCACTGTTTGATGAAAATAACAGACACTGATAATGTCCAATATTGAGAAGATGTGGGGCCCTGGTGGGTGCCAAGTGACATCAGGTGGGAGCTGAGCTGGTTCATTGGAAGAGCCTCTGGCAGAGCCATTTGGCTGTTTCCACAATAAAAACACACGTTCCTTCAACATAGTAACATCCCATCCTAAGAAGAACTTGCACATGTGCGTGGCACAGACAAACCTACCGCTTATTGCAATATTGTTTGTGTTGTAATAACCAAAAAACAAAAGCAAACAACAACAACAACAACAAAAAACCCTGAGAGAAGGAGGGTGAACGGTATCGTTTGACAGCTAAGGATCACAAAGGTATGTGAACGGACTCAGATCTCAGAGACAGGCTGCAAAGAGAAGAAAGCAAATTGCAGAATATGAACAGCATGACTCCACTGATTAAAGACAAAATGCCCCACAACGATGCATTTGTCCAGGCTCACGGCTCTATGCAAAGGCACCTAAAATGGCAAAGGCCACGTTACCGGCAGTGGTTCCTCTTGCAGAGGAGAGAGGGGTGCGGGGATGCTGAGAGCAGACTTTCACTTTCTACTCTGTGCTCCTGTTTTGTTTGAATCCATTTTAAAAATACATTCACATTTCCCTTGGGTTGAAAAAAGAAAGCCAAAAAAAAAAAAAAAAGAAAAAAAAAAGAAAAAAAAAGCACAGAGAGAGGGAGAGAAAGAGTAGCAACTGCTATTAAGGAGACTTTTCGTCCTGGGCCAAGGGTCTTGAAGGTCTTGATGCTGGGGTCTCACCGCCAGCCTCTGACCCCTGACCTACTGACCTGGAAGGGCTCCTGCCTGAGAACAAGCAGGAGGCTTTGGGGGCCCTGCCTTGGGGGCTCTGTCCCTGCTCACTCAGTGGTCCCCATTAGTAGAGTTTTACACAACAGTGACAACAAATTGTTCAAAAAAACCAAAAAATTACCCCACCGCCCAGTTTTTGCCTTGGGAGGTTTAAATTCAACACACATGCTTTTTCCAGAGGGGTGTATGGGATAAAAGTGAATTAAATGGAAAAAAAAAGTTTTTGGCAAAACATTGTGGATGTACTAAGTGCCATGGAATTGTTCACTTTAAAATGGTTAATTTTTGGAGTTCCTGTTGTGGCTCAGTGGAAAATGAATCCGACTAGGAACCATGAGGTTGCAGGTTCAATCCTTGGCCTCGCTCAGTGGATTAAGGATCCAGCGTTGCCGTGAGCTGTGGTGTAGGCCGCACACGCGGCTTGGATCCCACGTTGCTGTGGCTGTGGCGTAGGCCAGCAGCTATAGATCTGATTAGACCCCTAGCCTGGGAACTTCCATATGCCGTGAGTGTGGCCCTAAAATGATGAAAGACACATAAATAAATAAATAAATAAATAAATAAATAAATAAATAAATATAAATAAAATAAAATGGTTAATTTTGTGCTATGTGACTTGCACCTCAATTTGTACAAAGCGACAAAAACAACCCCCCTTCTCCCCCGGCCCCTTCCAGGGCACCATCTGCGGAACAGACTCCAAACCAAACTCCCCAGCCCCGGGCTTAAGCCTTTCATTTCAATCTGAGCTCAATTTTCGCTGCTGGGACTCCTGTTTGGGACCCCATGCAACAGCAACCTCCGCCCCTTATTTTCTGAGATGATCCTGTTTCCCGTAATAAAAATTTTTTAAAGGAAGACAAGAACTGAAAAAAAGTTTATTATAAAAGTTATGTCTTGGCCATGGTTACAAAAATTAGGTCCAGAATAAGCAAATCTAAAAAAAAAAAAAAATCAGTACTAAGGGGTATAAACCGCAAAGTAGAAGTCCCCTTCTCTTGTTGGTTACCCCCAGTGGCAGCCCCCATTCTTGCTGCTCCACTGCTAACGGTTTCTCAGCCGTCTTTCCTGCCAGCTCTGACCTACGTCCAATACTCTGCGTATACTCTACCCCTTAGCAAACAAGCGCCCCCAAACTCTCATGTGCCGATATCATCCTGCTCCTACTTTTTAAAGTTTTGGAGATATTTCCAACCTATTACACACAGCTCTACCTTAACTCTAAAAAAAAAAAGCAACCGTCAGAATACACTTTATGTAACAGTTCCCTGTTTATCACATTTATATGCTCTGCTGGTTCTCCTTGGTCCCCTTTTGGAAGTGACGCTGCAGTGAATGTCCTTGCATATGTATCTTGGCTGGTACATCTTTTTAACGTGGCTACTAGAAAATTTGAAATCACATAGCAGGCACCTGCTAGACACATTCCTGAGCGGGAGCATTCCTCACGGGGACCAGGCTCCACGGGTGTTCGTGGACACTCCTGTGGAGCGTTTGCCCTGATGCGCGCTCCTTCCCGTCATGTGTGACACCCACTGCCACTTCCCACACTTGCACGTGGGGTTTGGACTTTCACGTTGGCACCGAATCACTTGAGGATCTCATTTAAATGCCGATTCTGACTCAGTAGGTCTGGGTCTGCTTCTCTGCGCTTCTAACAAGCTCTAGGGTGATGCTGCTGATGCTTGCTACGCTTTGAGTAGCAAGGCTCTAAAGCAATGCCATCCAACAGAAATAAAATATGAGCCTTACGTGTGGTTCCAAATTTTCTAGTAGCCACATTAGAAAGAGTTTTTAAAAATCAGGTGAAACTAATTTGAGGATTATATTTTGTTTAATCCAATATGTCTAAAATAATAGGATGTCCATAGGTAATAAAAATTATTATGAGATACATTTGAAATCTCTGCAATCTGATATGTCGTGTACACTTTGCCCATCTCAGTGTGGACTAGCCATATTTCACGTGCTTGATGGCCATATGTGGACGTGGCTGCTGCCTGACCAGCTCTAGAGAATCTTCTGGGCTCTACCAGGGAGGGGACCAACGTCGGTTTCTTAGACCCCAGGGAGCAGAACAGGGCTAGCCGTGTGGGACGCAGAAGAGAAGCACTAGTGAGAGCGTATTTATCAGCCACAGGAGGTGTGGCCTGAAGCCGCCATGAGCTCAGCAGAAGGAGAGAAGCCTGAACGGCATAAGGATGCTAAGCAATGATGCTGTTATTAATATTATTTTTATTGCTCTCTATTCCTGGGCAATACTCCCAATAACTTTTTTACATTACGTATTTACATTAAAAATTGAGATGCAATTGATATATAACATATTAGCTTTAGGTGTTCACAATTGGATGTCTGTATTGCAAAACGATTACCACTGTATGTCTAGTTAACATTTCCCACCATACGTAGTTGCAATTTTTTTTTCTTCTGATGAGACATACTCTCATTACACAGACTTTCCCAGGAACTTTCAAATATACAATATAGTATTACTAAGCATAGTTGCCATGCTGTATATTACGTTCAGGACTTCTGTGTCTTACAGCTGGAAGCTTGTACCTTTCGACAACCTTCACTTTTATTATTTATTTTGCCGTGCCTGCACCGTGCAGAAGTTCCTAGGCCTGGGACTGAAGCTGTGCTGCAGCAGGGATCCAAGCCACAGCAGTGACGATGCTGGATCCTTTCATCATTAGGCCGCCAGGGAACTCCTATCGTTACTTTTAAAGGGAATCACAGCACACTTAAAATTGGGCCCCGTTCGCTCTAACTGACCAGGCATGATACTCTTACAGCCAAATTTTTGCAACTCTTTGCTCCCCCAATTATCACAGGATGGTTGGCATTTAAAGATTGCCTCAGGGAGCATTCAAAATGCTTAACGTAAACTCCTTAGGACTATTTTTAAGATGCCACATATATGAGTTTCTAAAGTTAAATTTTAGAGAAACGTATTTACAGTGACAGTTTTCCAAGAAGCAAGGCCTGTTTTAGCGTCAGGGGCCTTTATTTCTGTTTTGTATTTTCGATTTGAACTTCCTCACCGCATTTGCTACTTTCCTAAGAGAAAAGGCAAAGACGGCAGATACCGACCCGCAGGAATCCTTCTTAATACAGAAAAGAGGAGCGAGCCCCGTGAGTACGGTCATGGTCCAGGCTGAGCGGTGTAAAACCACAGGGCCTTGCGCTGCACTCGGATTGGAAATCTGCTTATTTCTCCCCCTCTCTTAGGACATACTGCTTCGTTTATCTTCCTGCTTCTTCCTGTGTTTCCATTTTCATCACAGGGGTCCAAATTTGTTCACTCACACCACCAGGAATAAACCCTTTTTATTTATTTATTTATTTATTTATTTTAAAGCTCTGCTTATTTTCACTTTTATTTTATTTTCATGTTTTTGTCTATTTAGGGCTGTACCCGTGACATATGGAAGCTCCCAACTGGAGCTGTAGCCGCCGGCCTACACCACAGTCACGGCAACACCAGATCCGAGCTGCGTCTGCCACCTACACCACAGCTCACGGCAACGCTGGATCCTTGACCCACTGAGCCAGGCCAGGGGTCAAACCCGCAACCTCATGGATACGGAGTCCAGTCGGTGAGTTAGTTACCACTGAGCCACTGACTGCTGAGCCCAGAACTCCCAGGAATAAACGCTTTTAGATGCAAAGCATGGGGTGGGGCTGAGAGGTGCGAGGGCTTGGGGTGGGGTGGGGAGGGCTGGGCGAGGTGACTCTGGCCATCTGGGGCCAGAAACTGTCACCCGTCTGGGGCCCTGGGATTTGGCTCAGTCCGTCTCAAGATTGCAGAGGGGGTGGGAACCAGGGATGGGGGGCGGAGGTGCTGGAAGTTTCTAAGACCTCCTCCACTTCCAGTGTGCAAAATTTGCCTTTAAAATAGGCATTTCCCTCTGACACATGCCGTGGAGGAAGCTCCTCTTCACTGTTTCCATTTCCCCTTTTCTCTCCGGCCCAGCAAAGGTCCTGTCTTTAAGAGGCTGCCCAGTTTAAACTCCTCCCTTGCAAGAATGTGAGAATGTAACCACACATCCGTTGGCACTACTGGGATAGTGCTGGTGCTTATAATTATTGCACGAGCTCATCAGCACTAGAGACCTGTATTAACCATGATCTTCCGAAAGCCTTCGCGGTTCCAGTGGTCCCGGCGGCAGGCGCATTTTCTATTTCCCCATTGCCGGGAGCTTAGCAGGGATATTTTTATCCTTAATTACACATCCTTGAGATGTTCTTCTTTCTAGCTTGCTCTTCTTTTTTGTGAAACTCTCGAGGTGCTCTGAGGGAGACAGAAGTGACAGCTGGCAGACAAGCTCTGTGTCCTCAGCCCGGGAGTCAGCTTGGAGAGGAGCTGCCTGGGGGCAGACGGAGCCCGGGCCGCTGCTGCTTGACTCGGCAGCTCACCCCCAGGCGCCCCCACTGCTTTGACTCTATCCCAGACCCAGCTCCTGCTGCACCCACTGGGCCCCTGCAGGCCGAGCAGGCCAGCAAACAGCTGCCCCGAACTCTCCCCTCTCCTAAGCTTCAGGGGATGAAATTGTCACAGGAGGAGTCACAGAGTTCCAGAGCCCTTGGTGTCCACTCTCCTCCTTTTAGAAGAAGTGGAGGCCATTCTTCCCACACCTCATTCAAACCTTTAGCAAATACTTACTGAGCCACGTGCTCTCCCAGCCGCTG
This sequence comes from Catagonus wagneri, assembly GCA_004024745.2. Lineage (NCBI taxonomy): Eukaryota > Metazoa > Chordata > Mammalia > Artiodactyla > Tayassuidae > Catagonus > Catagonus wagneri. The sequence continues at coordinate 4,808,681 of PVHT021183553.1, forward strand.
CAGAGACAGCGGTGAGCAAGACAGATGAGGTCTTAGCTCCCCTAGGTCTTGCATCCTCATGATGGAGACAGATGACAAATGAGTGGGTCAATAAGTGACAAAGAAAGTCACAGGGATGGGCAGAGCCACAGCCCCCCCTCAAAGATGCCCAGGTCCCCAGCCCTGGGACCTGGGAAGGTGTGGCGTGGGGGAATTAAGATGCAGAGGGAGTTAAGGATGCTAAGTACAGACCTTAAAATGGGGAGATTATCTTGAATGATTTAGGTGGTCCCAGCAAATCTCGAGGGTCCTCCTCAAGGAAAGAGGGAGGTGGCGTGGTGACAAAACCTGACTAGCTTTGAAGATGAAGAAATGGGCCAGGAGCCAAGGATCACAGTCCTGCCCACACCTTGATTTTAGCCCATTGAGACCCCTTGCAGACTCCCAACCCCTAGAACTGTAAGGTAATACATCCGTATTGTTTTTAAACCACTATTCTTGGGGTGACTTGTTACAGCGGCAGTAGGAAACTGATACTGTCGCAGACACGATAAGGGCTATGAAGAAAAACAAAACAAGGGTATAATGGAGGATGACCACCGGGCAGGGCTTGACTTTAGATGAGGAGACCTGGGGCTAACGTCAGGACAGTTAGCTGTGTGGTGATGTGTGGGGACAGAGCTGTAGGCAGAGGTCAGGGCAAGTGCAAAGATCCTGGGGCATGGGGAGATCCCCTCAATAACTTCCCAGGCGGAGACAGCCATTCTACTGTCTGGTTTCCCGCTCAGCCAATGGTCTTTCTTGCAGACTCCCGAGTAACCTGTAAGCCTGCTCGTTTGAACATCTGGTTTCCCTCTTTAGAGCCTGGGACTGTGTCCTCTCCTTGTCTGAATGAGGTACTAAGGCCTCTTTTTGGGGTCTTAAGAGTGTACCTTTGACAGATACATTGGATTTTGGGAAACACTCCATTTTAAGACTTCAGAACGTTTCCCCCAGGTCGTGACGCTGGGGGGAGGTGCATATACATGGTGGAAAGACAGGTGGACACTCTGATGGCTGTCGGCCTCCTGGAGTTTCTTGACTTGGACAGTCAGGAGCAGCTGAAATGAAGGGACTTTGGGAACTCCCACCCTAATCTCTTTTGGTGACGCTCCTTGTAAAAAATGCTTAGGTGATGGCCTACTCACTAATTCAATTTGGGGGTGGGAATTTGGATTCGTCTGTCTTGGGGCTACTCAAAATGGGGTACATCTCTGCCAAGAACAGGGAGGTTAAGTTTAACCTTAAAAGGTCCCTCAAGCCCTGAGAGGTAAGTAGGAACAGCACTGCCAAGCCAAGTCCAGTTGGGTCTTTCATTTGACAATGGTCATGAGTCATGTCCTGGGCTTGGCTCTAGGGCAGACACAGAGGCAAGGGCGGCCCACCCCAGTTCCCGAGGCACCCATGGCTCAATGGGGGAGACAGACAGGGCTGGGCAGGTTGGGGGAAGAGGGAACATGCTTGGGGAGCACAGAAGGCAGGTAATCATCTCCTCCCTTTGGGGGAGCTCCTTTTGCTGCAGAAGCTACTTCAAGCTCTATGAATCTGGGGTACTGGGAGGGTAATCTTAATAGCTGGTTGCCATCAGTCTCCAAACAGAATGTTCCACGAGGGCAGGGACTGTGCTGATAAGGCTGACTGTGGGGCCCTCTGAGCCCAAATAATGTTTGTAGAATGATTGGTAGACAAATGGCCGTGGGCCGTCTCTTAGCTGAGTCACTCCAGAATGACTGAAGGCATCCAGGACCATGGCAGGAGACACGGCTCTAATGGTGATTGGACTCAGCTTCAAAGTAGGGTCACCTAGAGCCCCAGGCAAGAAGATTAGTGGCTCCAGTGCAGCTCACAGGGGGTCCCACAGCTGGGCCAGCCTTCAGTGGCTGAGAAAGGAAAGGCCAGCAGCTGAACGTGGCGGCGCCATCCGATTTAAGCCGGTGCTTACCTTCCAGCTATCAGACACCTCAGTGACCAAGAGCTAGGCCAGTGAGGAGGAGGGGGGCTTGGCCCTTGAGCCACAGCGTGGCTGGTCAAGTGACATCCCTAGTCCGTCACTGACCAGTTGTATGAAGCAAGCAAACAGTGTTATCCCATCAGAGTCTTAGTTTCCTTGTGTTGAAAATGGGAATGTTCATAATTATATTAATATAACAATTAATTATACTGTTAATAATTATATTAATAAATAATTAATTATACTGCTAATAATACCTCCTTCCCAGGATTAAAGAATGGATATTAGGTGCCCAGCTCCTAAGAAGGGTTTCATGAGTGAGGGCAGTGGTGAAAAGAGCTGATGAGCTAGGCCCCAGGGTGTTAAGGGACCCGCCCTCTGGCTGGCCGGGTTGCCTAGCGGGACCCCGGGGAGCAGCCCTGTCCAGACCCCCTGCGCCTGTCTTCCTCGGTTCTTCACCTGGCCCGGAGGGCAGACACAGGACAATCCCAGTTCTCAAGTGGGTCCTGATACGGACAAGACGGAGGGGCTTAGCCTCGGTGCTCCCTTCCCCTCCTCATCCTGGGCTGTGACCTGGGACCAGCCAGGACTCCTGGCCACTCATTCTTTTTTCCAAGTCCTTCCAGACTCTCTGGTACCTGTCCCGGGGCTCCTGAATCTGTTGTGTCCCCAAGTCTCGTCACTTTCTCCCTCCCCTGAGCCTGGCATCTCCAACTCGTGGCCAGTCCGCAGGCCTGGGTGTTGCTTAGCTGACTGGCTTCCGGGCCTCTCTCTGTCCCCACTTGCCAGTCATCATGAAACCGTCTTTCCCTGGGTTACGCACGTGTCCAGCACCACCTGCTTCCAGGAACCCTCTCTGGTCCTGGAAGTCTCCCCGCGTGAGAAGTAGTGCCGTTAGCCTGATATTTCAGGTGAGGAAATGGGGGCTGGAGAGGATGAGACCCAGGGGAAGCCGCCTCTGAATCCGCTGCCCCAGGAGCTAGCAACAGCCTCACATGGGTGTGAAAAGGCAAGGCCTTTGGGAACCCAGGAGTGAAAACCCACAAAAAGGGAATAGGAAAAAATGAGAAGACCACGGCACCAGTTAAACAGGGTGCTGGGCCAAGAAGGTAGGCTTGCACCAAAATGGAAAACTCCCCGGCGACATTAAAACCCACACCGGGGGCAGTGACAGCAAAGCCGAGACTGTGGGACAGAGAACCTGCCTGGAAGGCCGAGGCCATCGGCCAAGGCACGAGACACGAGTGGCGAGCCGGCAGATCCTGCGGAGGGTCTGGGCCCGATCAAGAAGGACACAAACAGCAAGGGCAAACCAGGTCAGAATTTTTCTTTCTTTTAGGGCCACACCTGCGGCGTATGGAAGCTGCCAGGCTACAGGTCGAACTGGAGCTGCAGCTGCCGGCCTACACCACACAGCAACGCGGGATCCAAGCCGCATCTACCACAGCCACAGCCACAGCCACAGCCACAGCCACGCCGAATCCTTAACCCACTGAGCAAGGCCAGGGATTAAACCTGCATCCTCACGGATGCTATGTCGGGTTCTTAACCTGCTGAGCCACAGCGGGAGCTCCAAGTCAGAATTTTAAGCGAAATACATGATCTTTCTATATTCTTAAGGGTGGCAACAGAATTAACTGATTTAGTAAATATCCACCGAGTGCCCACCATATGCCAGGATCAGTTCTAGGCCAGCCAACAAATGACTCAAATCACAAGCATATACGGTCAGGTACTTACAAATGCCATGGAGAATATGAAGCAGGGTACCGGCTTAGAGAGGTGGGATGGGGGCAGGAGGCAGGTAGATATTTTTCTGGGGTAATCAGGATTCTTTTCTTAGAGGAAAGACTCTTCTGTTGGGTAACTTTAAGCAGCCTCTTACCTGTAATAAGTTTCAGCCCAGCACCTGATCTTGAAGTGGTAATTGCTAATATATCAACTGTTTTTTGTGCTTTTTCTGGTTAGAATGGGAGAAAAGGATATGGACCTCTAGGATGTGGGGTGTGGAGACAAGTCATTGCGACTGTCTGGGTGTGCTGGGAGGTGTCCCGCAGCACAGCGCAGGCCACACTGAGGTGGCGGTGGCGGTGGCGGGGGTGGGGGCTACGCTTGTGCCTCAGACCACAGCTTGTGAGCTCCTGGAGCAGTGCAAGCTGATGTTCAATTTAACATTTTCTTTTTCTCCTTTGAAATTCCCCCGGGCTAGTCCAAACATTTGCCTACTAAGGTACTTTTAGGTGCAGGTAATAGAAAACCGCAATTTAACTACTTGAACATAAAGGAGTTAATTATCTCACGAACAGGAAGTCTGGAGGCCAGGCTGCTGAATTCTGCTCAGTTAATTCGACGGCATCATTGAAGCCTCAGGTTCATTTCATCTTTCTGTTCTGTCCTCTGCATACTGGCCTCATTTTCCAGCTACTTCCCCTCATGGTTGCAAAACACCAGCAGCAGCAGCCCCAGCTATCGCATCCTATGACAGTTTCCAAAGGTAGAGAAGGGACCATATCATCCTTTGTCGCCTTCTAAAGCAAATTAGCTTTAACAGAAGCTCCATGGAACTCTTCTGTTCCCATCTCATTGGTCGCTATTGCATCCTCTTCCTATAGGTCACATTACCGTATTCTTGTGCCTAAACCCACCAACCACAGCTGACCTTGGGCCCCGTGTGGGCTCTGCTTTGGGCAAGAAAGAGGAAATGGGTCTATGTCATAGGGCAAGGTGGACCAGAAGGCTTGGAGCGTGAGAAGCAGGGACAAGATGGCTGGGGAGGCGGGGGCGGGGAGCACGAAGACAGTCGTTTGGAAGCAGCGAGAATAAACAGAAACCAGAAGAGCTGGAATAAAAACTTAAAGAGCAAACCGAAGAAGAGTCTTCTGAGCCAAAGAAAGACCCAGTTTTGCAAAGCGAACAGGCGGAACACATTCCAGGCACTACTGACAAAAGGAAAACGATAAGAGTGGTAAAGAATTCCCACCAGCTTCAAAGCAGAAAAAGAAAAAAAAAAAGGTTCCCTCTTAAGGAACTGGTACCAGCTTGGCCTTGGACATGATATCTGGGGTTATGTTTAATGCTAAGTTTCTGAAGGCAGTGCAACAACACCTCTATAGAATCTGAAGGGGGACACTTGAACCCCAAGAGTGTGATCTCCGTCAAAACTGCATTTTGAATCTGAAGGCAACCGGAGACTGTTCTGAGATCTTCTGAAGCTTAGAAAACAGACCTGTCCTTGTTGGAGAGCAGATTAAACCAAAAAGAAATGAAATGAAAAACTGAAAAAAATAAACATTGTAATGCAGCCTTCTAGAACACGGCAGTCGTGGCCTAAAGGGGCAGCTTGGCCGCCGCGGAGTTCTGCACGGCAGCCCTGGCCCCGAGTGGCTTCTGTCGCCTGTGCCTCTTGTGCAATGCCAGGAAGTGTGTGTTAGAGCCACATCCTTCGCCTGGCGGCTCAGACGGAATCTTAACTTCACTCGGTGACCACGCAGAACAATAGCAGCTGCCACCCTCTTCCTGAGCTTTGTAACAATGGCTCAACCGTCAACCCTCCCGGATACTTGGGACGGATCAGCTTTTAGAAAGTTGTTTTGTTTTCTCTCTCCCAAAGCCACACTGCCCACAACGACGTGACGGCCACCGTCAGGGACCAGGAACTGCGTCATGGGTCTCTCACCAGAACGGCTCGAGCCACTGGGGTTTTCTTCTAAACGGGGAGAGAAAACACCGAGACGAGAGGAGGCTCAGAGTTTCTAATTCTGTCTTCACCCAGACTTGCCTTAAGACCTGCGCGTGGCCCTGACTCGACTTCAACAGTCGATGTCCTGGATAGAATCTTAACCCCTGAGAAAAGACCAGACATTTGCAGGCAATTATCCTTTGTGACAGGGGATCAGGCGGTTTTTATTTTCTGCCTCATTCTTCTTGGTAGGAAGGATGTCAGAGAAACAGCAAGGGCTGGAGGGTTGTGGGGAACGGACCTGAAAGGCCCCGTTACTTAGACTGTGGCGTTGGGCCATCTATGTGACAGGCCCGAAGGCCAATGCCAAGCCCTGGGCCCTCCCCTCCATCCCACTCAAGCCGGCCCCTCCGGACTGCCCGTCCTGCCTCGAGCTTGTCTGTGGTGTCCCAGGGAGGAAGGTCACTGCCAAAGGCAGCAGGAGCCTCAGAGCAGGTTCTGCAGGTTCTGCACCCAAG
>PVHT021183553.1:4815846-4862301 GCA_004024745.2 Catagonus wagneri
GGAGTCACCTCCTTGGCCAAGGCCACACAGCTGGGACAGTCTTGACTCGACCTCGTTGGGAACAGGGTGGCCTGCTTGGGCTCCAGGTCCCTCACTGATTTACCCTAAGGACCACATGTCATGTGTGATCCAACGGTGCCTACAGCCGGCGGGGGGAGGAGTGGCCTCTCTCCCTTGGAAGGCTTCATCTCCCTGCCTCCCGCCCTCCTGGGGCCGAGTCCATCCTGCCCCAAGGGAATTCGATGCCCGGCTGGGTTTGGACACACTTTCTGGGGCCAAAGAAAGCAGGCGAAGCTGGCCAGGTCGGGTCCTGGGCCGTGAGGCCTGACTTTTTGCAGGACTCAGTGCCGCGCGTACTTAAAGCCCGGGGGCTGAAGGAAGGGACAGCCTACATCCTTCGCTCCCATCTCCGATTCTTCATAAGTCTGAGCAAGCTGGAGTGAGGACAGTCACCAAGGGGCAGGGTCGCTCCCCTTCCTGAGTTACACAGGACCCTCGCGGGCCACGATGTGCGGCCGACTTCCTGAGGTCGCTTTGTGAGAAACGGAGACGGAGCGGCTCCTTCGGCCTTTGTCAAAAAGGCAGAAGCCCCAGTGAGAAGAGCTAAGGTAATTAAAATAAGATGAAAGCTTTCGCTGCTTCACTTGGCAACTTTTCAGGCCAGCTTCTTATTTGGGGGAGCTTCCTATTTTGGTGGCACCGAGCAGACTCAGGTGTAAGGAGTGAGTTATTTAGAAACTGTGGCTAGACTCAGAAAAGAGTATGAGGTTTTGCCTCAACATGAAAAGAGGAACTCGAGTTAAAATTGGCCCTGATGGGTGACTGCCGAACCTCCGACGGCTCCAGGTCTTGGCCTAACTGTGCGCGTGCTTTAACCTGCTCCTCGGCACGCGGCTACCCTGGTTATCTCGTGAGCTGCTGTGGTCTTACAGGTCGGCGTAGCCTCGGGAGTGGCAATCGCCCAGGCTGCCTGCCCCCCACCAGCAACCACCCTGTCCCCTGGTGCTGGTGGTCAGGGAGGTCATGGGTGCAGTGCCAGAGCTGGGGGACAGACACGTCCGGCAGGGCCCAGCTCTTCCACGAATCCTGCCTGCATCACCCTGGCTGAGAATGGGCCTCAGGTAACCGCACTCTGTCCCCACAACTCTGGCCCTGTCTCTGAGGCGTGGGCGGCCCCCTGTTCCAAGGTGGCCTGAAGAGGCCCGTGCAGAGAAGGCCGCAGGCGCCCGAGCCAACCATAGTCCCTCTTAGGACCTCAGCGGTGACCCTGTTGGTAGGAGGACAGATGTACCAAAAAGGGCTGAGCTGCTGCGGGCAGCACCTGGGCTGCAGGGCCCCAGGCGCCTCCCGCCTCAGGCCCCAGCCTTCTGCCTTCTTGCTCCGCACATCTCCACCTGCGCCCCCACCCCCACCTAGCAAGCCTCTCTTCTTTCCAACCCCCAAAGCCCGATGAGGCCCCAGATTCTGAAGCTGCTGAAGGACTGGGAGCCATTCCCCGGAACACATGACGCCACGGCAACAAGAGCGAAGGGGGCAGAGGGCAGGCCCCTCCGGCAGTCTAGATGTTTGCTGGCCGTGGGTACACACTCTACACAAGAAGCCACAAAGTCATGTCTTTTCCAGCTTAAGGCCTAGTCATACTTAAAGTGTTCTTCCCTTTGAAGGAATAGAAGAAACCACAAGGGGAAAAAATCAAAAGCACCGACTGACTTTTAACTTGAGAGAGTTAGACTCCTTTCAGCAAATCACCTATCAAGGATGCCAAACTCCGGGGGGGACGTTTACACAGTCCCGGGCTGGGAAAAGCTTAGAGGCCCCTGAGCCCCACTGTCTGCCCCAGGCAGGCCTCCCCTCGGGCAGCCTCATCCTGACAGGTGAGGAGCCCCCAGGAGACGCAGCAATCCCAAGGAGGCACGCTGCCCAGTCTTTAAAGGACCGTCTGACGGTAGGTGTAGCAACGCTGATCCTGGTGACGAGGCCGAGACACGTGGGCGTCCTGGACCATCCAAAACCATTCAAACGGATGGTCTTTATTTTTTTATTTTTATTATTATTTTTTTGGGGTCTTTTTTGCCTTATCTAGGGCCGCACCCGCGGCATATGGAGGTTCCCAGGCTAGGGGTCTGACAGGAGCTGTAGCTGCCGGCCTTTGCCACAGCCACAGCCACGTGGGATCCGAGCCGCATCTGCAACCTGCACCACAGCTCATGGCATCTCCAGATCCTTAACCCACTGAGCAAGGCTAGGGATCGAACCTGCAACCTCATGGTTCCTAGTTGGATTCGTTAACCACTGAGCCATGACAGGAACTCCCAAACGGATGGTCTTTAGATGCTGGTGCAGACGCACGTACGGGAAGGACAAAGAAGCCAGAAGCAGCGCGCAGCCTGACCTCTGTGGGTGAAGCAATTCTGCTTGAGCCCAAACTTGCATCCACACGGAAGCGCTGCAGCACAGTCCCAGCGCCCGAGAAGGCAGCTTCCTGAAACGATGGGCTGGCTCAAGCATGGCCCTGAGGGTCTCAGTCTCTGCCCCGAGGGGCTCACGGAAGTGACTTCTCTGATGCCCGTACACCGTCTCCCGGAGACATTATAGTCAACACAGCTTTGCCCTTTTGACACATTTTCCAGTAATTTGGCCCCAGGGACCTGCCTGTTGTCCTGTCCTGGAATCCCGCTCTGTCTGCTCTGCTACGTCCTAGTTCCGCACACACTGTATGTTCCCGTCACGGCCAGAATCGGCGATTATGGGCCACCTTGCCCCCTTCTATTTCTACCATCTTTTCAACCAAACCACGCAGACCCCGTCACTGCCCTTCCGTGACGTGGTGTCCCAACCCTCATCTATCCCGGCTGCTGCTCTGCTTGGCACTCGGTCTACTGGGGCCTCTCACCACGGGCCCGAGAACCCGGTGTGGCTCCCCTGCCCCCACCGTGGACACTGAAAGCATCACCTCCTTTGTCCTGCCCTCCCCCGCGCCGGCTCGCTTGCCAGATAAAAATAACTCCCTGGCCTCCACATCACTCCGCTGTCATGCGCTATGGTCACACAACACCCGTGGTGTTTCTCATGCAAACCATCTAAAGGGTAGCCTTCCCCAACTCTGTGTACCAGACAGAGTTTTTTCAACCTGTGATGCAAGTTTTCCAGGTTTGGACATCACGTGGTGAGACCAGAAGCCGTGAGCTTCGGCCTCTGGCAGGACAGACCTCCACCACCTGAAAGGTACTGTTTTGTGCTAATCCTTAGGGCAGGCTTCCCGCCTCTCAGAAACCACTGCCGGTGCCTCCCCAGGTCCCCTCCCTCCTCTCTTTCCTGGCCCCACTCACTCCCACGCATCTGAACCCACTGAGGAAAGCAATCAACAAGCCGTGGTCACTTTTCCTTCACTTCAGCATCCTTCTTCCGTTATGTCCCCTTCATGCTCATGAACACGAACACAAATAATGTCGGTCGTGCCCACCCGGGCGTGTCACGGGGCGGGTCACTTTGCAGGGTCACAGTCTACTCGCTAAGCCGCCCCACCCCAGTTCTTCTAGGACAAAGATAGGCTCAGCCCAGCGCCCATGTTTGGGCTGCTTGGGGCACCTGCTTTCTGCCCTTCTTCCTTTTTTTCACTCTTTCTCTGCCGATATCGGCTCAGTCAGGATCCAGCTTTGAGTTTTATAAAGGACTTACCTGAACGGTGAATTTATCATCTTCGTTGGGCAGAATCCTGTATGTGTAAACACAGTTCCGATACCTGAAATAGACCAAAGACTTAATTAGAGCCTACACGTTCCTTTCTCTGAACATCAAGCCACCCCGGACAGAAACACTGCTCGCCCCTTCCCCTCCCCCTCGGCCGAGCTCCTGGAGTAGGAGCCTCAGGAAAAGGTGGGTGGGGTCTTTGGGACGTGACCCATGCTGGCCCTCGACGGCTCTGTGGTCTGATCTAGAGAAATCCACCACCTGGAAGGCTTCCTCGGCCACTGAGCTGCCATGTTTGGCCAAACGAATGCAGCTAGAGGAGGTGTTTCAAGAAGAAAGGAGACTCCAGTGGGTTGACCAAGGTGGGCACACGCTGAATGCCGCAGAGAGGGGCCATGCTGGCCAGGGCAAGGCTTGGTCAGCCTCGGGTGGCACTCCCGCACCCACGTGGCTGCCTCTCTTGGGGACTTTGCCCCATGGGTTTATTCTCCCAAAGGTCAGCTGCCATCCCTGCAGAGACCCAGACTGTCCCCAGCAGCTGGTGAGTGAGCCTCAGGGCTGCTTCTAACAAGGAAGGGCTAGGGATCCTGGATTCTCTTCTCTTTCTAGAAGCTCCATCTTCCTCGGGTCCAGAGGTCCCCAGGGTGAGAAGGGAGAAGAGCTACTTCTTAAGTTCCCTAAAGCCTTTGAGAGGAAGGAGGGGTTGTCAAGTATGAGCATCTTGGGAGGGGGTCCCATCGGTCGGCCGTCCAGCTGGGTGACCCAGCCCACAGCAAGCCTAGTGGCAGCAGGTGGCCCTGGAGGTCCCCTGGCTCTGCTGCTGAGCCCACGGGCATGAGGAGTTTGGGGCAAGGACACTAGGGTCTTACAGTCTTGGTGGAAACGGCTGGTCTCTTCTCTCACCCACCGTCATCTCCCCACCCCCATCTCTTCTACATGGGATCCGCACGGACCTTGGCCTTGCCCACCCCTGCTGGATCCCTGGGTCGGGGCCACACTCCAGCTCACAGATGCTCATGTTATTTCTGTTCTCAAGGCGACGGTTTGGTACAAAATTTCACTCATTTAGCCCATCCTGTGTGCCTGGCATTACATTAAACATGTATGTGCCATTATTTAACTAGACTTTTAAACCATACTCTAGTTTTAAAAATTGAAGACTACACAGAAAGGTATAAAATGAACAGTGTCTCCTTCCCCCAGTCCTCTGAGTCCCTTAGCTATCTCACTTCTTTTTGTAAATCATTCCAGAAATGTTTAAACATAAAAACTTAGAGGTATACCTCTTTTAATTTTCTTTTATTTGCCGGGTCCATGGCATGCAGAAGTCCCCAGGCCTGGGATCGAACACGCCCCATAGCAGTAACCTGAGCCACAGGAGTGACAATGCCGGATCCTTAACCTGCTAGGCCACCAGGGAACACCAATGTGCATATCTTTTCAATGCAAATAAAATCACATCATATATATTGTTCTGAAACTTTGCTTATTTTCACCAAAGAAATATTAGCAATCGACCCACCCAAGTCGCGTTTCACCCTGTAGCGGTGCCACCATTTATCTGACTAGACCGCGACGATGGGCAGGTCATTACATTTGGCTGTTTACTCTTAGGCACGATGCTGCAGTGAGCATCTGTTTTTGTGTCTTGTGCACATTGGTGAATCCAGAGTTTTAGTTTCCCCATCAGTAAAAAGGAGATGGTTTTAACCCAGTATCTACCTGCTATGTAGGGCAAGTGTTTAGACAAGTGCATGTAGCCCATGAAACACGACACGTGCTGGTGTTTGTTAGTGACTGGGAATAAATCACTAGAGAAGAACAGCTGGACTGCAGGACGCAGGCACTTTATATTCTGATAAAGACCAGCAATTGCCTTCCAACAAAGTTGCGTCACATTTTGTCTCCTACTCAGCGGATGTGAAAGTGTCTACATCCCCACACCCTGCCAACTGGCTGTTATCAGACATTTTCATCTTTTGCAAATCTGAGAGGTGAAAGAAAAAGGATGGCTTGCTTTAATTTGCCTTTCTTTATGAGAAAGTTTGAACATGTTCTCATATGTTTCTCTGTTTGTATTTCTTTTTCTGCGAACTCCTTTTCATGTCTTTGGCTCTTCTTTTTTTTTTTTTTGATCATCTTTGACTTCTTTAGTCATAAGACTTTGGTACAGGCTACAATATATTTTGGAGTTATTTTTAACAGTGTTAATGGATTTATTTTTTCCTTTTTAGCTGTGTAGAAGTTTTACCATTGTACGTGGTCAATTTTTTTACAGCTTTTGAATCAATGAATGTTTACAAAGTTTTGGAGAAATGTTTTGGGTGATTTCACTTCCACATGTCTCTTCATTTCTCATAGGAAAGTTTGTTTTCCTCTCTTCCTCTCATTCCTCTAAATTCCTATATTTCTGGCCCTAGTCCTGTCTTTAGAGCCTGAACGGACACCACAGTTGGTTTAGCTCAGAGATGGCCAGGACGAATCCCTAGTCAGTCAGGTACCCCCTCACCTCCCTGAGATGCCCCCAGGAAACAGGGGACCACCTCAGACCCCAGCCTAACTTCCCCCATGCCCTCCAGCCTCAACCCTCTGCAGAGCCGGCCAGGCACACACCCAGGAGAGCCGGGAGTCTGCTCTGCTCTTATCTTTCACGGCTCTGTTCTCATGAAACTTCCTCTGTAGATATGCAAATAAGACCGGGTGAGAACGGTCTCTTATTTGGCTGAGGACAGCTAATTTGTGGAGGGGGTTGAACAGGCCCCAAACATCCACTAGTAAACAGAAAGAAAGAAGGAACACAGAGTCCCCAGGAGGGTACAGAGCCAGCCTACAGAACAGGAAGGCCCTTTAAGTTAATCAAAGGTGGCAGACAAGGCTTTATGGCTTTTTCAAAGATGATCTAGAAACGCTGAAGCAAAGAAACGGATCCATAGCCCACAAACGGATCAGAATTCGAAACGTAGTGCAATAGGAGGAGAGGACTCTTTCCCTTTAGATAGCAGCGGCTCAGCATCTCCTACGTGGGTGGCGGGCACTGCGTCCCGGGCTGAATCAGTTGATCTTCAAGGGGAAGCGAGAAGCATCACCCCCACCCCTTCCCCCGCCACACATAACCCCCAGGAGAGCACTTGGTCCAAACTGCGTGCCATGGGGTGCTGGGGGCTCTGCAGGGAGGCGGAGGGGGCGCCCCCACAGCTGCCCTTCAGCCGGGTCCTTCATGCATAAACGTGTACGCACACACACATGTGCATATACAGATACATAACCTATGCGTATACACGTGTGCAAACACAGACACATATGCGTCCAGATCATCTCACACGGGAGAGGTTCAAAGTGAAAATTCCACAACGACATCGTCTTTGCCGTCGACGACACCCAGACAGGTGCTCACTGGGTCTCATCCAGCCCTGTCCCACCTCATCATGGTGACGGGGTAACAGTTCAGGTGCTGACACCAGTCCCCAGATGCTGCTCCTTCCAGCGACTGGGTCACATTTTGAGGGCCATCGTGTTAGGGACCCAGGCCGGGAGGGAGCCGCACCGTCACATGGCCCCAGGGCGTAAGAGGGTGACTCCATCCTCAAGTGCAGTCAGACTTAGAGCAAATTTCCCATGGGATGCCCATCAGCCGTTGGGTGACTGCAGGTGCCTATGCTGTTCTAAGCACAGTGACGCTTCCTTTGGGAAGGAAACTTCCAGATCACAGTTTGGGAAGTTTTACTCCAAAGTTAAGAGGATTTGGGTGGAAACCTACTCCAATTTCTAAAAAAAAGACCCAACCAGATCCAATTTTTCCTGACAGTTCTTCGTTGGAAAAGAAAAATCTCCAGACATGAAAACATCACCACTCAAAAGAAGGGTTCGGGTTTTCTAAGTCCTCAAAGGGGCTATCTCTGCGTTATGTAGAATCATTGTAAAAAGAAAACAAACAAACAAAAACAGATTCTGGAGAAGTCATATTTGTGAGCTCTGTAAGACAACTGTACCTCTGAAACTGGAAAGATCAATTGTGAAAACTGAGCAATCTGAGATAAGAAAAACTGATCACAAGTGAAAAACCTAGAATTCTACAATCAGCATGAAACACCATAAGAACGGCAGTAAATGGTAGCTTATGTTCTGGAGAACTTTTCACGCGGAAGAAGATACACCCGAGAGAGTCGGTAGAGAAGGAGAGGGACGATGAGAAATACAAAAGATATAATCCCTGTCCTCAAAGACGTATACAGTAGGAGCTCCTGAATGCACGGGCAGTTTCTTATATAAAAATAAACAGCACAACAGGGAAATAAATCTAAGAGCATATGACTTGAAGTGCAGGAAATTAAATGGACAACTCTCTGACAAACAGAGAAACAAAAAGAAAAAAAATGCAAGTGAGCTGGACATTCCCCTTTCAGCCTCCCCTCCAACTCCCAATAGACCCACCTCTATTCTTCACCAGCCCTGTGGCCAGGAGGCCAAGCTGGGAAGACTGCTTCCCCAAGCTCTAGCTAATGGCTAAACCTCTCAGAGAGGGCTATCTGCTGCCCTGACTTCACCCCACTTGCTGCCAATCAGCAGTGGCACAGTTCCTCTTAGGGAGGCCACAGCTCGAGTCAGGTGGCTCTGCCTCTTCGGAACCAGCAGTGGGAACGGCTTCCCGTGGTTGCTGGCGCCAGGCTGCATCACCGTCCCTATGTCCAGCGTCCCTTTGGATTATTATTCCTTCTGGGATCCTGGTCAACTCAACTAGTAAGCAAAGCCAGTAATGAGAAAAGAAATATAGCAACAGCAATAAAAGAGAAACCTTAAAATCACAGAAAAGCGTGCATAATTGTATGCTAGAAAATTTGTAAAAGCAACGAATGGACGGTTTGCTGAAACATATATAAAACTCATCAAAATTAACGAGAGGAGACAGAAAATACATTCAGAGAAATTAGAGTGTTCACTGTAAAACAACCACAAACCCAAACCAAATCTCTCCGTCTGCTTTGGCCAAATACTATGCAAAGCATGGGATATGCGCTATTCATTTAATCCAGCCAACAACATTGCTACATGGCTACTCCTAGGAAATCAAGGCTCCATAGAAAGGGACAGCCTGCCAGAGCTTAGAAACGGGGAGTCACCCCCACCCTGAGTCTATTAGCGCCAAAGGCCCTGCTTCTCACAGGAAGAAACAGAACAGAATTTCTGTGTGCAGAGGGACACACTACATTGGAAAGCAAAGGGAAAATCTTGTGCTCACTAAAGAACTAAGACTGATAGATTTTACACAAAATTACCATCTCCGAATATGAAAAAAAGTTGTAAAGTTTAAAGGCAAAACCAGTGTGAAAATACTCACAACAGATGGGATGTAAGGAATTCTTGCACAGAGACAGCAGAAAAAAATGACAGCGCCAAAAGACAAACAACAAAGAGAACGGAGCAGACCAATCGCAAACAAGAAAAGATGAAAGTCAATAATCTAAACAAGTTTGCCAGGACTGCAATCAAGAAACACAAACCAAGATGAACAGAAGGTGACCACCTTTCGTCTTGCAGCTTAATAATGTTTTTTAAATGAAATGATTCAGCGTGGGGAAGCTGGAGTGAGGCGGGGGCACTCCGGCACTGCTTACCAGAGCGTAAATCGGGAAGACATTTCTGGAAAGCAGTTTGTCGTTTTGCATCAAGAGCCTTAAAAACATGATCCTTTGATCCAGTGATTCCACCTCTGAGACTCTGTCACCAGAAATTTGTCACCTATCTGCACAAAGACCTTCATCACTGTTGTATTTATGACAACAAAACACCGTTAGTAACTTAAATGTCTGACAATAGAAGAATCCTTCCATAAATTATGGCACATCATGTCACAGAATTTGTGCTTCCTTTAAATATGATATTTAGGAAGAAATGTCAACCAAATGGGAAAATGCTAATCTTGCTAGAGAATACAGACTAAAATTATATGGTACTAAGTATATATCATGGAGATTTTATATATATACATAAAAAGAGAGAGAAGAAGAATATGAATGAGAAAATACACCAACAAATTAACAGTATTTCTGTTAGTCTCTCATCTCAGTGACTGGGTGATTATTTTCTTCCTTTACACTTTGTACTCTTTCTATATTTTACCGAATACTATATATACATACATATATATATATATTTTTTTTTTTTGGCCTTTTTTTAGGGACGTACCTGCGGCATATGGAACTCCCCAGGCTAGGGGTCGAGTTGGAGCTACAGCCGTGGGCCTACACCACAGCCACAGCAACACTAGATCCAAGCTGCGTCTGGGACCTACACCCCAGCTCACGGCAACGCAGGATTCTTAACCCACTGAGCAAGGCCAAGGATCGAACCCACATCCTCATGGATACTAGTTGGGTTCTTAACTCCCGAGCCACAGTGGGAACTCCTGAATACTATATTTTTAAAAGTGATTTGAAAGAAGCTGCCCTGTTTATCGGGAGGTCTACAATCTACTGATGCCTGGGAGGGCCTCCGGAGGGCAGTTTTCTGGTTGGCGAGTGAGAGGACAGGCCTATCTGGTGCTACTTATAATAAGTAATTGAACCCAAATGGGTTGGGTCCTGGTACTTGAAAATGCAATGTTTTTGTTTGTTTGCTTTTGTCTTTTTAGGGCTGCACGCACAAGTTCCCAGGCTAGGGGTCCAATCGGAGCTGTAGCTGCCAGCCTACACCGTAGCTACAACCACGCGGGCTCCAAGCCGTGTCTGAGACCTGCACCACAGCTCATGGCAATGCCTGTTCATTTAACCCACTGAGCGAGGCCAGGGATCGAACCCACGTTCTCATGGATACTACTCAGGTTCATTACCGCTGACACAAGGGGAACTCCCCCAGTGTTTTTCTAATTAATGGGACAGAGTGAGTGTGAAATGAGCAGGGGAGAGAGGAGCAGCCTGGTCCACAGAGCTGCAGGCTTGTCCTGCCCACGGCCCAGGGCCTGGCCTGATGGGCTGTCACCACCCAGCCCCGCCCCGGCCGCGGGCTGTGCTCCTCTAGCTTCCTCAGTGCCTTAGGGCTTCAGTTCCCTGGTACCTCCCTCCTGCACTGGGATTAACCACCCTCAGGATGGCTTCCGCTTCTCCTCAACTTTCTCTTCCTTCTCCCTGGTTCATTCGGCGGTTCTTCCCTGCCTCTGTGCCCCAGACCTCTCTCTCCCCAGGCCTCCTGGCCCCGGCAGCCAGCGGCCACTTGTGCGTCACTCGAGCCCTCTTCCTGCCTCATCTCTCTGAGCACTTCCTCTGAGGAGGCCCCGCATGACAGCTCAGTGTCTCCCGGAGGCTCCCACAGCCTCCAGGAAGCTCTAGAAGTGACACTCGGCCCCCACTCCCCGCCGCCTCCTGCTGTGGAAGGCTCTCGCAGACGCGCCCTGCGCCCTCTGCTTCTGTGAAGTTACTGCGTGCTCACAGCTCAGACGCAGGCATGGCCGGGGTTCAGTGGGTGGCGTGCACGGGCTTTGGGTTACACACGCTGCCCACATTCTCCCATTTTATCCTCTCAATAATCCAAGGACATCAGAAAGACAGATCATCCAATTTTTTAAATGGGCAAAAGATATGAACAGACATTTCTCCAGAGACCGGTCCACAAAACGGCCAACGGGCCCATGAAAAGATATGCAACGTCACTAACCATTCGGGACAGGCAACTCAAAGTCACAGTCAGACGCCACTTCACGCGCTTTAGGATGGTTATTATCAAAAAGACAATAACGAGGGTTGGGGAGGATGTGGCAAATTAGAACCCTCACACACTGCCGATGGGAATGCGAAATGGCCTGGCTGCTGTGGAAGCTGGACGGCCCTTCAAAAACTTAAACATAGAATCACCATAGGACCCAGAAGTCCCTCCCAAGACAGTTGCCAGCACATGTCCAAGGACAGCTTGCCCGTGAACCTTCACAGCAGCAGATTATTCAACAGTAGCCAAAAAGTAGAAGCAGCCCGCGTGTCCATACTGATGAATGGCTAGACAAAATAGGGGATATGCATTTTACAGCTGTTATTTAGCCATAAAAAGGAATGATTCATACAACACGGATGAACCTTGAAAGCGTGATGCCAAGTGAAAAAAGCCAAATACGGAAGGCCACATAGTCTATGATTCCACTTATACGAAACACCAAGAATAAGCAAATGATCAGAGACAGCAAGTAGCTCAGTGGTTGTCAAGGGCTGGGAGGAAGAGGAATAGGGAGTGACGACTAATGGGTTCGGGGCTGAGGGGGAATGAAAATGTCCGGGGCTTAGCGGATGGTGATGGTTTCACAACAGCGTGAGCGTGCCCAACACCGCTGGACTGTGCCGTACAGCGGGTGATTTTTGAGGCTGTGGATTAGACGGCAGCAACAAAAGATATTAACCTGACGAGTGTGGATTTCACCAGTGAGTATGCTGGCTGGGCACGGGGAGGTCAGCACCTCGCAAATGCCAGAACTCACACCGGGCCTAGACAACCACAGAGGGCCTGCCCTGAGGACCGCGTCACGTGGCACGAACTGGGGACGGGAGAGCAGACCTCCACTCGCTCCATCGCGGGGGAGAGGAAGGCCTGGGCGGAGCACCACTCCCGCTCCCGGCGACGGGACCACTCCACAGAGAAACGCCAGGGCCTGCACAGGTGAAGTTAACCTGTCAGGTAGAGGCAAGCTTGCAAAACACACTAAAACCAGAGCCTATCCTGGTCCTGGAAGGACTGCCCCAGAGGGCTGGGCGAGGGCTCAGAAAACCTGAGGGCACTCGACTCAGCCTCCGTTTTTCTGAGTCACTGCATGAGGGGGTACCTGGAACCCGTGACCTGCACGGGCCTCTCCAGGCTCACGGCTCCCTCCCGGGCACTTACGCGAAGGAACATTCACAACAGTTGTTCTTGGACAAACTTATGTAAACCAGATTTCGGGAGCTGAGACCTCCAGAACCGACTGCTGTCTATGCCAGCATTTCCTCCACTTTCTGTCAATACCAATTAGGAAAAGCAGCGTTTTTCTGTGCATTTGCACAACAGCAGTTCAGGAGCAGTGTAAAATTTACTGGGATTGGACAAAGGAGGGCTGCGTCACACCCACTCACAACGCAGTAAACGGCTTTACAGCCTCCGGGACATCCCTGCCCTCTCAGGTCCCTTCTCTGTGGCTCCATCACCCAAGGTCTCCCCTCCAGGCCTCCCCTGACCCTACACACACCCAGGCTTGCTGGTTTCTCTCTCTTTCTCCCTCCCAAGAACAGCACATTCAAGTCTTGGCCCTGCCATCTGTGAGTCCTGGAGACACGGCATGTTACCTAAGCTCTCGAGGCCTCAGTTTCTGCATCTGTAAAGTGGCAATAATACGAGCCCTTCCTCCGAAGGCCAATGTGGACAGAGAGATAATATGTGTAGAACAGATCCTGGCTCACAGTAAGCCCTTTGTAAGTCTTCTGCTGGCATTTCCAGGCAGCACCGATTAGGAGCCATCTCCGGTTTGCGGAGCAAGGCTTGTGACCTGCCCTACCTCAAGTGGCAGGTCACACTCTTCCCAGCAAGGAGAAGGTCTCTCTGAGGACACGTTTGGTGACCAGACATCCTTCTGGTGTTTCTTCATCTCCCCAGCTGTGCTGACGGGGCTACAATAACCAGGCTGCCTGGTAAACTCTCCCCGAGGAGAGGGACATGGGTGTGCACAGGCCGCTCGTGGAAGGCCACGCACCAAGGGAGACCGAGCCTGCGTCCGGTCCCAGTTGGCTGGACCGCGTTTTGGGTACTGGTTTCCGAGTCCTAGGCAGCCCCTGCCTGCCCCCTCTCCTGGGAGGGAAACCAGCTCTCTCCAGCGTGGCTTGGTGGCAACGCCACCCAACGGGGCAGCTCCACACACACTGGATGGCGGCTGATGGACGCAGGATTGGTCCTGGAGGCCCGGGCTGCTCTTACAGAGAGCGAAGTGTAACCCCAGCAGCACTGGGCCATCGTTCTGGTTCTGTCTGGGAAGGAGAGGCTGGCCCTGGCTGACCCGTGGCCCCTTTTATCGATGGACCCAAACCCTGAAAGGCACCTCAGCTCCTCTGAAGGGAGGGCTGGCCCCCATGGGGCAGTGCACTCGGTGCTGGCCGGAGGGGAGGACACCAGCCTGACGGCCTCTTAGCATCCTGACCCCGAAGGGCTGGAAGTCCCGCTCAGGGACACCTCCCCCCGTGGACTCCCGAGACTCTGCTGGTGGCTTTGAGTGGGGCCGCGTGAGAAGGACACGAGCCCCACCTTGAAGAGCTTGCTGCCCCTCACATTCCCACCCCCACCCCACCCCCGCAGCAGAGCTGGGCTCAATCCAGGTGCTAAGCTGTCCAGTCTGCCCCTCCAGCCCTCGGCACCCAGAGGTGGGCCTTGGGGTCCCCTAAAGCAGGGCTTCCTGAGTCGCTGAGATCTGCGCCTTCATGCCCAGTGGCAGGTGGCAGGACTGACCTCTGGAGAGGAAATGTGGGTTTGCCAGGCCCGGTTGAACGAGCACTCCTGGGTCACGTGGGCGACACTGAATCGCAGGCTTGTCTGGGCCTCTCCTTCACCGCCTCCCCAGTTCCATTTAAATAGTCAAGTCCCGAGCATGAAGGCTGCTCCAGAGGAAGCTGACCTGTTCCTCGAGCTCCAAATCCATCTGCTTCAACCCAGGGCAGGAGCCCCGTCGACCCCTCACTCACCGGATGGGACCAGAAGATGCTCCGGCTGCCGGGGCCCAGGTGGCACAGGTCTGGGCACCCTGGGCCCCGAGGCCTTCTCCCATATGGGTATTTCTAGAGCAGGCAGGCCAGCCTTTGAGCACCCCTCTACCCTCACTTACTTTGGAGCGGTGTCACTAAAAGGCCCTGACTCCACGGCTGCCCCGCATGGGGTCCTGCGCTCTCAGCAGCTTCCGGAGAGGCGGCAGAGGGCCAAGCCTGATGCTTGTGAAAAACCCAGCTTTTCTTCACACCATCCTGGGTCCCCCCGTGGCCATGGGCCAGGAGGGCGCTGGGGGGAGGCTTACGCTAGTCCCAGGAAATGAAGAAAATGAAGGATGGGGCAGGAGGCTCTTTTTCAGGAAGTTAAACCTATTTGATTTAAAGGACTGGCTTTTTTTTTTAAGAGCACGTTCTTCCTGCCTTTTTGGTGTTAAAGGATACTTTCATGAAATGAACTGCTGGAAGGCGGCAGCTAGTTGTCACTCATTGGGCTAGCTGTCACTCATTTAGCTAGCTTTTCGTTTTTAAATTCTTCTTAATGGGCAATATTAAGCGTGGTGGTGAAATTAGGTCACCCTGGGTTTTGGAAAGTTTGGTGGTTCATCATAGTAGCCCACAGCCTACAGGGGCTCCTGACCCTGCAGGAAGCGTAGCTTCCCCCGCTGAGCAGAGGAAAGGGGAACCCTGGGCCTGGGGTGAGAGCCCGGCTGAGGCCTGGGCTTCCCGGGCAGGGTTCCGAGCCCTGGTGTCTGAAGCTAAAGGGGCCGTGGGGGTGGGAGACTGATGAGAAGCCTAGCACTGGGCTAAGAGGATGCTGGACATCGGGGCACCATGGGCCCCCCACAAGGGGCAGACCCCAGACATCTGCCAAGGCCCCAAGGGCAACTCAGAGCAGGTGAGGGGAGGAAACGAGCAGCAAGGTGGAGGAACGAGAACTTCAAACCATCCTGGATCCCAGCGTGCCACCGGCCAGCAGGGCAGTGTGGACAGAGGCCTCCCGCGCTCTGAGGTCTGCTCACCTGTAAGGTCAGGGGCGGGGAACTAGAGGCTCCCAGGCCTCTCCCAGCTCGGGCTCTGGCTGTCACAACAATGCTCCCAGTTTGGAGTCAGAGAGACCCCACGTTCCAGTCTGTGGCCGAGCGCGACCACAGCTCCTGGGCAAAGAGCTGCTGGGAACGTGGGCGAGCTGGGGCCTGGACGCCCTCGGCCCGAGACTCCACACCCAGAACACCTGGTGGAATCGGCCCTCAGCCAAGGTCCCCGGCGGAGGGAGAGAGCCCCACAGGGGCCAGTGGAGCCGGATCTGAACCTCCCCACCATCTCGTCCCCACGGGCACGTCTGGGTCTGTCCCATCCCCCGAGTGCGAGGGCAGAGGGCGTGGGAAGCCAGCCTTGGGATGTGGGCCTCTGACGCCATCCGAGCTCAGGCCCGGCGGCCGGCTGAGAGCCTGGGTTCATCGCCAAAAGCTCCCAGCTGGCCCTTGTAAAGCCCCGGCATCTCTCGCCGCACCTGGAACCTGCGCTCACACCTGGCTCAACAGGCGCCGCGGGGTGGGATGGCAGGGGTCTGGCTGTACCGCTAGCAGATGGCCCTGGCTTTGACTCTCATTAGTCGATTAACCTGTCTGAGCCTCAATTTCCTCATCTGCAAAGTGGGGCAACAAAAGGCCCTGAGCTTCAGGTTGTTGTGAGGTTAAAATGTGACAGGCAGACAAAGGCTCAGACTCAGCAAGACCAGTGTCCGTGACCCACTTCCCTTCCTGCCTGCGCGGAGGGTCCCTTCTGCACGCTGGGGGACGCTACCTGAGAGGTGCAGGGGGACTTCCCCTCCCCCACCGCGCCCGGCACTGCCCGAGGCCCCGGGCGGCGGGGCTCGTTAGACCACAGAGCTGCAGATGCTGAGTGAGAAGGGTGTTTTAAAAAGGAACCTCCAGCAAGTGGCCGGGTCCCTGCTTGCTGGGAAAACCGGCACATTCAGCAACATCTCAGAGCGGGCCGGCGTGGGGGCGGGGTGGGGGTTTGATGGTGGCAGAGAAGCCCAAAGAGGTGAGGGCACAGCTGAGGGCCGAGGAGGGGAGAGAAGAGGCTCCTGCCGGTGGTGATGTGACTTCCTCTGCTCCCAGGGCCCCCAGTACAACTTCTGGGTGAGCCCCAAATGCTTTCTTGAGTGAACCCCCCCTTATTGCTGGTTCCCCAAACAACGGCTTCCTCAAAAAGCCTGAAGCCTGGCACAGGAAGGGTCACCTCTTGCTGCTTCTGCTCCTGGGCATCTTTGACCAACACCTGAACAGACTGAGTTCCTTTTCAACACACCCGCCACCACGGGTCCCTGATCCTCTGCCTCCTCCAAGCACCCGGGTCCCCCTCTCTTCTCCTCCGGATCCCCGAGGAAGCCCTGGCCCCACGGCTCACAGTGAGCTGAGGTGTGTGATCAGGCCCCAGACTGGCTCCGGAAGACTCCAGCCCTGCTGAACCTGAACTCCAAGGCCAGGCAGGTCCACAACGGGCCTCAGCTGGACCCACCGACAAACTTGGGCGCATGCAAGTCAGGTCACTCCATCCCGGAGGCGGGCCGCTGGCTAAGCCCCAGCCAGCTTCCCTTCCTCCAAGTTGCACCTCCATCGCCTCCGTGCCTGGCGGGAGAAGCCCGGCCGGGGCAGAGGGACAGAAGGGCAGAGGGGCAGGGCCCGGTACTCACAGCACACAGAGCGCGTACGCCCGGGAGATGGACTCGCTGGCACGCACGAGGAAGCTCCCGTCCTTGCCCGTCCTGGAAAGCAGCTCCTCGGCCTTGGAGCGGGTGATGTTGCCATGGTTCCAGCAGGGAACCATGGTGGCGTGGGGCTCCCTGGGCCGCGCGGGCAGCCACCCCACAGGGCCTACGCAGCCGAGGGGAGCTGAGGCCCCCGGCACCGGGACCCGCCGTCGGTCCTCTCTCGGTGGCCCCAGCTGCTGCCACCAGCTCACTGAGCGACTTCCTGTTTCAGGCACTCAGCGAGGGAGAGGAAGCGAGCTGCAGAGAACTTCCTCATCACCTTCCCGCCTGCCCGCCCGCTGCGGCCGCCCCCTCCCTCTCGCCCTCCCGCCCCGGCTCTTTTCTTTCAATGGGCCTGAGTCCCCAGAGGGGCAGATGTCAGCTCAAGTCCTCTCCTGGGGGAACTGTCCGCTCCTCTGGCCACAGGTGGTGCGTGGCCGGCTTCTGAAGGACCCGTGGCCAAAGCAGCGGCCATTCCGGGCCCAGTCCCGATGCCCACGTGGGGTGGCCGCGCCCTGGCCAGATGCCCCAGCCCTCGGCCCTGCCCCAGAGCTTCTCGACGCCCCGTCGGTTCCCTCCGGATACCCACGGAACACGGGCTCACAGGGCAGAGTATCTCAGCCGGGACTTGGGCCCGCTCCGGGGCTGAGCAAAATTGAGGGGGAGGGGGAGAGCCCAGCCCCTGCTCATGCTGGGGACTCGTGGCCGTCCAGGCACTTTCCGGCCTCGGGCCCTGGGAGGACCCTGGATGACACCACCTCAGGGCTCCGAGGGCCCAGGTGACAACGCTGGGACACATTTACGCTCATCCCCCAACCAGTGGGTGGAGAGGAACCCGTGGCAACCCTTCTCCACAGCAGCGATTCTGACCCCTGCGGCCCAGCCTAGAGACACAGGGGAGCGTGGAGGCCTCGAGACATGGACTTTTTTTTTTTGGTTTTTAGGGTCGAAGCTATGATACATGGAAGTGCCCAGGCTCTGGGCTGAATCAGAGCTACAGCCACTGGCCTATGCCACAGCCACAGCCACGCCAGATCTGAGCTGAGTCTGCGAGCTACAATGCAGCTCACGGCAAAACATCCTCACGGATACTAGCAGGGTTCATTACCACTGAGCGGCAATGGGAACTCTGAGACATGGAAATTTTATGGGGCAAACGCGGGCTGGGCTTTCACCTCTGGGTCTTTCTGGAATACTCTGGAAACCCACACATCCCCATGGGGCAAGCTGCCCACCTGGCAAGGACAAGGTTCCTTCCTGAGTCCCACATCTCAACACATCGGAGGTGGCCGGGCAGGGCTGGCTTTGCCCACAGCTCATAGGGGAGCTGCCTTCTTGGACATGAGGGGCCACCACCCAGGACCAGCAGACCTGAGAGCTCTAAAGTGGACACCCTCCTTGGACCACAGATGGGGTGCCCTCAGCCCCTGGGTCAGCCCCAGCAGGATGAAGGGGCAGGAGCTGCCCTATTTGCAGAAGGGCCCCCAAACCACACTCAGGCCTCAGTCCCTGGACACGACAAGAGGAGTCGTGTCTGGGGGCCCCGGGCCAGTCCAGCTTCCATTCGAATCTAGCTCCTCTGCATTTGAGCTGCCAGAGCTGGTGAGCTTTATTCTCCCACACTGCCTCGGTCTCCTCTTCTCTGCCTTTAGGAGAGCAGCCCTAGACGAGGTTCACATGCGCCAGGTGCCCACCCCCCACCCCTCCACCTGCGGCAGCTTGAACGACAGTTGACCCTGAATCTCATTCAGGTGGACCCAACCCTGGACCCTCGCCTCCCACCCGGGGGAGGAGCCGTGGGGGGGAGAGGGCGAGGGAGTTGGTTAAACTCAGGCTTGAGGTTGGGAAATTCTGCCCATTAAGGGGGCCACAGGTGGGCTCACCTCAGGGGTCCCCTGAAGCATGAGGGTAGCATGGTCCAGGCATGGCCACCCAGCTTCAAGCCCTGTCTGGCTCCACATTTCCTGGTCGCCACACTCACCTCCCCAAACCAGTGCCTCCCAAACCTCTCTGAGCTTCCTCTGCCCCCCAACCCTAAAGTGCCCTCCCCCAGCTCCTCCCACCTAACCCAGGGACTAAACCCCAAGCCTTCATCAAGCACACATCAAGGCCCTCTGGCCCGGCGCTAAGCTAGGTATGGGGACCCGTGCAGATAAGAGCTGGCCTCCCAAAGTCTGCTCGGCCCTGGGACCCCAAGCCTCCAGCAGCCCCTGGTGGAGATGGCTCCTTCCCTGACTCCCAGCTCAGTTCAAAACCAAGTAAATCCTCTCCTTAAGAGAACTGCTTGGAGTTCCTGCTGTGACTCATAACCCTCTGGACTGGCCCGGGGCCCCCAGACACGACTCCTCTTGTCGTGTCCAGGGACTGAGGCCTGAGTGTGGTTTGGGGGCCCTTCTGCAAATAGGGCAGCTCCTGCCCCTTCATCCTGCTGGGGCTGACCGACTAGTATCCATGAGGATGTGGGTTTGACCCCTGACCTCGCTCAGTGGGTTAAGGATCCGGCATTGCCATGAGCTGGGTTGTAGGTCCCAGACACAGCTCAGGTCCTGTGTTGCAGTGGCTGTGATGGAGGCAGGCAGCTGCAGCTCTGACCCAGCCCCTAGCCTGGGAACTTCCATATGCCGTGGGTGCAGCCCTAAAAAGGAAAAAAAAAAAGAGAGAGAGAGAGAGAGACCCGCTTGTCGGATGCTCCCACCATATGCTTGACAACCTTCTCCTCGATTTCCTCACCACCTCCACCAGCTTCCTTCCTGCATGTGCCTTGACGCCCCCGGGTCACCCCAGGGTCCATCAGGAGGACTCACCCACAGTCCTGGCCAGTTCATCCCCTCGGACCCTCTACCGCGTCCGAGACCCTTCTACTTACAACTGCCTCCCCTAGCGCTCCCCATCTCCCACCCTCCCTTCCACACCTCTGTTCCCGCCGCGTCACCCTCAGCAGAGTAGGGGTGCAGTGGGACTCTCCTGGCCATCTCACCCCAGGGTGATTTCTCTTTTTTTTTTTGAAACACACATGACACATACAACACACACACAACACATATATGACAAGCGTCTCCCTAATTTTAAGGTCCATCCCGTCTTCACTTCCTCCCCAGCGCAATTACCTAAACCGTCTGACAGGGTCGGCCTCCTGGTCTCCCTGCCCTGCTGCCCCTGACATTCAGGAACCCTAACTTCTAGGTCAGGGCCACCCTTACGGGCAATGGGGCTTCGGTAAATCTTTTAAATAGTTGTCCATATAAACAATTTAATTAAAACTTGTATTTTAAAATTCAGGGACCCATATATGAATAGTGGCTGATCAACGAGGATTTAGAATAACAGACAGAGAGGATGCTCTACATTGTCAGCGCACCTTGCAATGTCGTGTCTTTTCTTCCTCTTTAGGTCCTGTTTCTTCTCATCGAATGCACCATTCCTGGCTGATTTTGTATCTTGTACAGCAAGATGATGGTAGCAGTGCAGCTATTATTCCCTGTGTGGTGGCACTTCCGATCCTGAGATAACACAGATCTTTTTGCATCTGCATTTCTGAACCCTAGTCATCAATGACTGGAAGTGTCACTATGAGTGACACTGCTTCATCCATCATGCTGCCTGTGAATACTGGCTTCCAGTGACTCCCTCTGAGGTTATTTCTTTGCGTTGTTGATGCCCGCACGTGAATAGCTTACCCAGGGAGTGCCAGGAAATGTGAATGAAAGAGGAGGCAAGATGGTGGGGTGGGAAGACCCTGAACCCACCTCCTCCCACGAACACGTCAAAATAACATCTTACAGAGCAGCCCTCCCTCAACATGACCAGAAGAGTAGCAGAATGGATTTTCCACAACCAGAGACACAAAGAAGGAACCACAGTGAGGCAAGTAGGAAGGGCAGAGATGTAATACAGTCAAGACCCCACACCCCCAGGTTGGCAACCCACAAATGGGAATAATACCACAACCATAGAGATCTTCCCCAGGAGCAAGGAGTCAGAGCCTCACATCAGGCTCCCCAGGCCAGGGGTCCTGCAGTGGCATGACAAGCCCCCAGGATGTCTGGTTTTGAAAACCAGCAGGGCTCATGTTCAGGACCGCCTGGGGGGTTATAGGAAACAGAGACTCTGCTCTTAAAGGGACACACGCAAACTCTTACACATTCCAAGACCTGGTGCAGAAGTGATAGTTTGAAAGGACCCTGGGTCAGACCCATTTGCTGACCTTGGAGAGACTCTCAGAGAAGCAGGAGGCAACTGGGACGCCCCCTGGGACAGAGATGCTGGCAGCAGCCATTTGGAGAGTTCTACTTCAATAACACTGGCACTGGAAGGTGTTATTTTGGAGTCCTCCCCATAGCATATTAGTGCTAGGGACCCAGCCCTGCCACCAGTGGGCTGGCACCAGCCCTGCATTCCCCTGGGCCCTGCAGAGTTGCCTGGGGACTAGCCCTGCCCTCCAGTGAGCTGGTATCAGGCCCCAGCCCACTCCATCCCCCTAGGCCACACCAACAGCCATACAGGGACCAAACCCCACCCCAACCCCAGGCTGCACAGCCAACCACACAGAAAGCCTACCCTAACCTCCAGTGGGTCCACAGCCATCACATAAGGCATAAGGCATGGCCTTGCAGCCAACTGCACCAGGGGTCAGCCCCATCTACCAGCAGGCCCACAGGAATTGGCCCCATTACAACAGAAGGGGGCAAGGACCCCATACAGGGGGCACTCCTAGAGCATATAGCTCTGGTGACCAAAGGGGAGTGTGTTGCTGGGATCCCATTGGATGTGTCCTAAATAAGGCTACTTCTCCAAGACTGGGAAATGTGTCTGACCTACTAATCCATAGAAATGAACACAGAAGGGGGGGGGGGAGGTGAGGAAACAGAAGAATATGTGCCAAATGAAGGAACAAACATAACCTTGGAAAAAGAACTAAATGAAGTGGAGATAAGCAATCTATCCTAGGAAGTGTTCAAGGTAATGATTATAAAGATTCTTACCAAACTCAGAATGGATGAACACTGAGAATTTCAACAAAGAGTTAGAAAATATAAAAAAGAACCAAATAGAACTAAAGAATACAATAACTAAAACTAAAATCCACTAAAAAGAATCAACAGTAGATTAGATGATATAGAGGAAAAGATCAGTGATTTGGAAGACAGAGTAGAGGAAATCATCCACTGAACAGAAAAAAAAAATTAAAAATGAGGATAGTTTAGGAGACTCTGGGACAACATCAAGCATACTAACACTTGCACTATAAGGGTTCCAGAAGGAAAAGAGAGAGAGAAAGTGTCGGAGGACATATTTGAAGAAATAACAGCTGAAAATGGCCCTAACCTGGGGAAGGAAACAGACAATCAGGTTCAGGAAGCACAGAGAGTCCCTAATAAAATGGACCCAAAGAGGTGTGTGCTAAGACACATTAAAATTAAAATCTCAAAAATTAAAGGTAAAGAGAGAATCCTTTTTTTTTCAGGCCACACCTGCAGCATATGGAGGTTCCCAAGATAGGGGTTGAACTGCAGCTGCAGGTGCTGGTCTACACCATAGCCATAGCAATGCAGGATCTGAGCCACCTCTGTGACCTACACCACAGCCCACTGAAACGTTGGATCCTTAACCCACTGAGTGAGGCCAGGGATTGAAACTACAGCCTCATGAATACTAGTTGGGTTCGTTACTGCTGAGTCACGACGGGAAATCCTAAAGAGAGAATCTTAAAAGCAGTATCACAAAAGCAACTAGTTACATATAAGGGAACTCCCATAAGACAATCAGCTAACTTTTCAGCAGAAATTTTGCAGCCCAGAAACGAGTGTCACAATATATTCAAAGCAATAAAAGGAAAAAAACCTACAACCAAGAATACTCTGCTCAGCAAGGTTATCATTCAGATTAGAAGGCGAGATCAAGAGTTTTATACATAAGCAGAAGCTAAAAGAGTCCAGCACTACTAAACTGACTTTATAAGAAAAGTTTAAGGGTCTAGTCTAAGCAGGAAAGAAAAGGCCACAACTAGCAATATGAAAATTATGAAAGGGAAAATTTCATTAGTAAAGGCAAACATACAGTAAAGCTGGTAGGTCACCCACTTATAAAGCTAGCAGGAATATTAAAAGACAAAAGTAGTAACATCACCTATATCCACAATAAATGGTTAAGGGATACACAAAACAAAAAGGTGTAAAATATGACATCAAGAACATTAAACTTGGAGGAAGTTCCTGTTGTGGCTCAATGGTAACAAACCCTACTAATATCCACGAGGATGTGGGTTCAGTCCCTGGCCTCACTCAGTGGGTGAAAGGATCCAGCATTGCCATGAGCTGAGGTGTATGTTATAGATGTGACTCGGATCCTGTGTGGCTATGGCTGTGGCCAGTGGCTACAGCTCTGATTTGACTCCAGCATGGGAACCTCCATGTCATGCGTGAGCCCCCCCTCCCCCGCCCCGCAAAAAAAGAACATTAAACCTGGGGTAGGGAGAATAAAAAGTTAGGGTGGTTAGAATGCATTCAAA
The DNA here is from genome assembly GCA_004024745.2 of Catagonus wagneri. Lineage (NCBI taxonomy): Eukaryota > Metazoa > Chordata > Mammalia > Artiodactyla > Tayassuidae > Catagonus > Catagonus wagneri. Next base: position 4,839,497 of record PVHT021183553.1, read on the forward strand.
CTTAAGAACTCATCCAAGGGATTAATCTCCAAAATTTATAAACACCTCCTACACCTCAATACCAAAAAAACAAACAACCCCATCAAAAAATGGGCAGAAGATCTAAACAGACAGTTCTCCAAAGACATACAGATGGCCAAAAAACACATGAAAAGATGTTCAACATCACTCATTATTAGAGAAATGCAAATCAAAACCACTATGAGGTACCACCTTACACCAGCCAGAATGGCCATCATCAAAAGGTATACAAACAGGAGTTCCCGTCACAGCATAGCAGAAATGAATCCGACTAGGAACTATGAGGTTGTGAGTTTGATCCCTGGCCTTGGTCAGTGGGTTAACAATCCAGTGTTGCCGTGAGCTGTGGTGTAGGTTGCAGACGTGGCTTGGATCCCATGTTGCTGTGGCTGTGGCGTAGGCCAGCAGCTGTAGCTCCGATTAGACCCCTAGCCTGGGAAACTCCACATGACGCAGGTGTGGCCCTAAAATGACAAAAGACAAAAAAAAAAAAAAGTGTACAAACAATAAGTGCTGGAGAGGGTGTGGAGAAAAAAGAACTGTATTACACTGGTGGTGGGAATGTAAATTGGTGCAACCACTGTGGAAAACAGTATGGAGATTTCTCAGAAAACTAAAAATAGAATTACCATATGATCCAGCAATCCCACTCCTGGGCATCTATCCAGAGAAAACCATGACTCGAAAAGACCCATGTACCCCAATGTTCATTGCAGCACTCTATACAATAGTTAAGACATGGAAACAACCTAAATGTCCATCAACAGAGGTCTGGGTAAAGAAGATGTGGTACATATACACAATGGAATATTACTCAGCCATTAAAAGGAAAGGAATAAAGGCATTTGCAGCAACATAATGGACCTAGAAATTATCATACTAAGTGAAGTCAGTCAGACAATGAGACACCAATATCAAATGCTCTCACTTACATGTGGAATCTAAAAAAAGGACACAATGGACTTCTTTGCAGAACAGATACTGACTCACAGACTTTGAAAAACTTATGGTTTCCAAATGAGACAGGTTGGGGGTTGGAGGGATGCACTGAAGGTTTGGGATGGAAATGCTATAAAAATTTAATTGTGATGATTGGTGTACACCTATAAATGTAATACAATTACTTAAGTAATTAAAAAAAACTTGAGCCCATCAATTTAAAATAACTTAAATTAATTAATTAATGGTAACTGCAAACGAAACCTATAATAGATACACACACAAAGAGAAAGGAATCCAGACATAACACTTAAAGATAGTCATCAAACCACAAGAGAAGAGAGCAAAAGATGAAGAAAGGGGGAAAAAAATTACAAAAACAACCCCCAAGCAATTAATAAAATGGCAGTAGGTATATAGCTATCAACGGTTACTTAAAATGCAAACAGACTAAACGATTCAACTGAAAGGCATAGAGTAGCAAAATGGATATAAAAATAAGACTCAAATATGCTGCCTACAAGAGAATCACTTCAAATCTAAAGACATGCACAGACTGAAAATGAAGGGTTAGAAAAAGATATTCCATATAAGTGGAAATGAAAAGAAACCCAGGGTAATAATACTTATATCAGACAAAATACACTCTAAAACAAAGACTGTAACAAAGACAAAGATGGCCATTACATAATAATCAAGGGATTATTATTCCTTCTTGCAAAAAGAAAATACAGCAATTGTAAATATGTATGTACCTGATATAGAAGCACCTACATGCAAAAAACAAATACTAACAGACATAAAGGGAGGTATTGACAGCCCCCTACAGTAATAGTAGGGGACTTTTAACAGCCATTTACATGGAGAGATCATCCAGACAGAAAATCAATAAGGAAACACTGACTTTTAATGACACGCTAGACCCAAATGGACTTAACAGATACATAAGAATAATCCATCCAAAAGCAGATGAATACACATTCTTTCAAGTACACATGAAACATTCTCCAGGCTGGATCACATGTGTGGTTGCCAAAGAAGTCTCAGTAAATTTAAGAAGATTTAAATGGAACTAAACACCTTTTCTTATCACAATTCTGTGAGACTAGAAATCAATTACAAGGAAAAAAATGCAAACAGCACAGACACACGGAGGCTAAACAGCATGCTACTAAACAACCAATGGATCATTGAAGAAATCAAAGAAGAAATTAAAAAAATACATGGACACAAGTGCAAATGAAAACACAATGATCCAAAAATCTGTGGGATTTAGCAAAAGCAGTTCTAACCTACCTCAGGAAATAAGAAAAATCTCAAACAACCTAACCTTACTCCTAAAGGAATTAGAAAAAGAACAAACAAAATCCAAAGTTAGTGGAAGAAAATACATAATAAAGATTGGAGCATAATAAAATGAAATAGAGACAAAAAAAAAATAGAAAAGATCAATGAAACCAAGAGCTGGTTCTCCAAAAAGATAAAGAAAAAAGAGGGCCCAAAGAAATAAAGTTAGGAATGAAAAAGGAGAAGTTACAGCTGACATCACAGAAATACAAAGAATGATGAAATTACTATGGACAATTATCTGCCAATAAAATGGACAATGTAGAAGAAATAGACAAATTCCTAGAAATGTACAGTCTCCCAAAACCAAACCAGGAAGAAACAGAAAACATGAACAGACCAATTACCAATAATGAAATTGAATCAGTAAAACAAACAAAAAAACTCCTCCAAACCAAAAGTCCAGGACCAGATGGCTTCACAGCTGAATTCTATGAAAAATTTAGACAATACTTAACACCTATCCTTCTTAAATTATTCCAAAACATTGCAGAGGAAGGAATGCTTCTGAACTCATTCTATGAGGCCTGCATCACCCTGACACCAAAACCAGACAAAGATATAATAAAAAAGAGACTTACAGGCCAATACCACTGATGAACATAGAGGCAAGAATCCTGCACAAAGTGTTAGCAAACAGAATTCAACAGTACAATAAAAGGATCAAATACCACGGTCAAGTGGATCTATCCCAGGGATACAAGGATGGCACAATATCTGCAGATCAATCAATGTGATGCATCGCTCACGTAAACATTCTGCTTCTGAAACTTCACATGGGGCAGATGACAGGGACCGGCCAGAACTAAGAGAGAGGAACAATGAACCCATTGCATCATCAAGCTAGGGGTCCTTCCACCCTGGACAGGAAGCAGAGTGGGCTTCAGGGTCAGAGAAGGGGCCAAACGGGGATAGGGACCATGAGGTCCCAGGCGTAGGGACAAGGGGGCAGGGAGAAGGCAGAGGTGCAGGGTCACTTCACACATGGTGGGACGATATTTCTAAGTACCAGTCACCTTGCTTCCCTTTCCCTCCTGTGTCCAGCAAAGCCCTCACTGTACCCCAAGTCCCCCAGCCTGGGCCGAGGAGGCATCACCCATTGATTCCTATGGAAAGAAAGTCAGGGAGGGAAAGCGGATACTCATTGAGTCCCCAAAAGCAAAGGGGGCTCTGATAGTCAATTTTAAGTGTCACTGTGGCTGGGCCACATTGTTTGACCAGATATTTGGTCAATTATTATTTTAGGTGTTTCTGCCAATATATATTCTTAGATGGGATTAGCCCTTCAATCAGTAGACTCGGAAAAAAAAAAAAGTAGACTCTGAATAAAGCAGATTACTCTCCCATCATGGGTGGGCCAGATCTAATCAGTTGAAGACTGTAACAGAAAAAGACAGAGGTTTCCCAAAGAAGAGGGAAATCAGTCAGCAAGCTGCCTTCAGACTCAAGTGGAAGCATCAACGCCTCCCTGGGTCCTCTGCCTTCCCACCCTGCAGAGTTTGGACTTGCCAGCCTCCACAGTCACGTGAGCCAATTCCTTAAAAGAAATCTCTTTATCTATTCTCATCCCATTGGCACTGTTTCTCTGGAGGCGGCTAACACAGAAGGGAATACTCGACTATAAAGTTTGAAAACTGCTTACTTAGCCATGAAATCAGGAGAGAATTTCCCTCCCTCCAGACCTGATAAAAAGACATCTTGGGGGCAGCAAGGGCGGGAGGTGGGGGTATGTCCCATCGTGGCTCAGTGGTAATGAACTCGACTAGTATCTATGAGGATGCAGGTTCGATCCCTTGCCTCGCTCAGTGGGTTAAGGATCCGGCATTGCTGTGGCCGGGGTGTAGGTTGGCAGCTGTAGCTCTGATCTGACTCCTAGCCTGGGACCTTCCATATGCCACAGGTGTGGCCAAAAAAAAAAAAAAAAAGGCATCTTGGGCTGCAGTGGCCACTCAAAGAGAACCAGGTCGGACCAGGAGGTTTGGGACTTCTGTGAATAAACGCCATTGATCCCAGTGCCACGGGCCCAGGACAAGTGTGTCAGACCCACCACCACCAACAGAAGGACTGACACCCTCCTCGGTCCTGAGAACTTACCCCGCCCCGCGCTGGCCCCTTCAAACAAAGGCCAAGGACGACCACTGTTGCGGGTCCTATCCCCTGACCCTCTGCTGGGAGGGAAGGATGGCTTCCGGCAGCGCTCCCTGTCCTGGTTTCCCCCCCCACCCGTCTCCTGGTTTCCCGCAGGGCGCCTGCCCCCCGCCTGCCTTCTCACAACCAGGCCGGGCTCCTCTTCTGCTACTGGCATCTATGAGGTGACCTTTCTAGATCTTCTCCCCAGACCCCTGCAGACACAACTTTGGTTCCCATTTGGCTCCACAGTCCTCTGAATGCTTGGCTGGGCTTCTCCCGGGTCCTTGCGCCTCAAGCCTCCTGAAGCTGGAAGGCGAAGCCTCAGCCATTCCCCCCCTCTTTTCCTCCAGGTCTCTGAAAACTCTGTTTCAGAGTGTAAATCAGGCCCTGAATTAGACACTCAGGAGCAAGACCAGAGTCTGAATCTCAAAGAACTAGCGTCTGAAGGCTGTCTGTGGAGTTAGGTAACGTGACTGGCGGGTGTCGACAGCCGGCGGGTGTCCGGGGTGGCCTTCCTGACCGGTGCCGGGGGGACAGAGCCTCCGTGGGCTCCAAATGGCCGCTGGCATCGAGCTCTCTCGCCTATGGTTTATCAACTCTGGTTTGAAAGAGGACAGGATTCTATAAAATTGCTTCTTGTCTGAGAGGAAACGTGCGTCGGGTGCTGAGCCTTGTGGCTCCCCGCCACCAGGGGGAGCCGCCAGCTGGCCTCTGTCCATGAGCTCACACATGGCTTTCCAGCCGGGTTGTCACTTTCTAAGAGCCCCAGCTCACACGTTCCCATAGTAACCATGTCAAAAGAGATGGAACTCAGAGGTTCAAGAGTATTGGCACTGAGCTCCTCCCCTTTCACCAAAGATGCCAGAAAAATCCAACAGGGCCGAACCACACCTAAGAGAACCAGGCTCGACTTAATTGGGTAAGGGGCAGGCGGTCACGTCCACAAAAATAACTTGGGTCTTTCGCCAAGAATGTTAAGGACCCCAGACTATATTGGTAATTTGACAGTAAGTAAAACAAACAAACAAAAAACCTCAGAGAACCGATGGGAGGTACCGATTGCAGGGATGGAAAAGGCTTTATCTCAGGAAACCGCCCCATAGGAAGGGTGCAGAGGCAGGCGGCATAGCTACGAGCAAATCTTTTTCTCCCTTCCACTTTTCCAGACCATGTACTACTTTTATGATAATAAAAATTAAATAAAAAGACAACCCTGGTTCCAGACAGTGTGTGTGAAATCCCTCGGGACAGCTGGGCTTTCTGCCGATGGCTGGGTGGCATTACAGGCGACACCTCCCCCAGGTGCCTCCTTCAGATCTGGGGGAATCGTGAGGAAGAAACGGACTTCTTTCATTGAGGTAACACCGGCACAGAGCAAAAGTCAAGGGCACCATGCAAAGACGTTCTCCCGCCAGCACAGACCCTCCACGCACTGCTCAGCCAGGCCTGTTTTTTTGCAAAACTTTCTGCACACATGCAAGCCTATTTTGGCAAGGACCCTTCTTTTTACCCTGTTGTACATCTTGCTTTTACACTTAACGATGTTTCTGAACATTTCATGGAGTATTTTTGTATCTACCATGTTCTTATTTTTTTTTTCAATTTATTTTTTTTAGGGCCGCACTGACGGCATATGGAAGTTCCCAGGCTAGGGGTCGAATTGGAGCTGCAGCTGCCCCCTTACACCACAGCCACAGCAACGAGGGATCCGAGTCGGATCTGCGATCTACACTGCAGCTCATGGCACCTCTGGATCCTTAACCCACTGAGCAAGGCCAGGGATCAAACCCGTGTCCTCATGGATGCTAGTCGGGTTCTTTACTGTTGAGCCACAACAGGAACTCCATCTACCACGTTCTTGCTAAAGCCAGCCTACTGCCCCGGAACCTCAGCACAGTGCGTTGTACCAAGCACCTGCTGGTGGACACTTAGATGGCTGACAGCGTTTGCTGGCAGAAACCACGCGACAACATGCACGCTGGCCATTCATTTGTCTTTGGGCTTCGAGCAGTCAGGCATCTGCATGATAACTCCCTAGAGAAGCAAGTTCAGGGTAAGGGTCTTGAGTTTCCAGGGGTCCTGGATGACTTCATCATGTCAAAAGGTCAGACTCCATCCAGGCAGAGACTAAGTCACACGTCCTTAGTGGCCTACTGGCATGATTTGAGAGAGCTCTCCTAGCAATACCGACTCCATTTTTATTTTCCTTTCTCGGCCTCAGAATCCCCAGCAGCTTTGCCCCGCGCCCACACTTAGTGTGCAAAGCCAGGCAGTGATCACCCCAAGGTCACCGAGTTACCAACCCGCCCCCCACCTTCAGGTTCTCTGCCCCCAGGGTCAGATTTGCCCAACTCTGGAGACAGCAACTCTGGCCCTTAGATGGGGGTGTACCTGCCTCGGCTACCTGGCTGTCCTGCTGCCAATGATGTGTCCTGGGGTGGCCACGACGCCCAGACCTCGATGCACAGCGCAAGCCTGAATCATAACATCCCATTGGCAGGGCCTGTTACTGCCTTTCCTAAATGCATTTTCTGCCAACAGCCACTTACTTTCCATGGGGATCACGTGACAGCTCCTTCCCAGCTCGGCTTCCGTTCCTCTTTCTCTCTACCTCGACAGCCAGCGGTCCTCCTAACTGACGCACCAAAACAAAACCAAAACCACCTGTGGTTCCAGCTTCGTTCCCATCAGAGTCTTCCGCCCAGTGTCCTCCTGTGAGCTTTCTCCTCCTCCGTGCCTGCCCCTGGTCTCAGGAAGCCCTGGCTTTTCCCGACGACATCCTTGCCCATCAACTGACTCCTAAAATTGCATGAAAGTCATCTCTGAGATTCCAGCTCATGTTTGTTCAGTGTCATAACCACCACCCATGCTGCTACTTTGGGCCAGAAATTCACCGGATGGCCAATGGATGCTTGAGTCTCACCTCATCTGAATTTTCTATCTTTACACCAAATATCCATCCTTCCACGGGTGTCACCTATCTAGATTACCGTCACCAAACCACCCCAGTCTTCCAAGCCAGGATCCAAGTGACAGCTGCATCCCCACCCACATCACTGAGCTATAGAAACTTCTGGAATCCACTCCCTTCAAGGCGATTCCCTGCCAACCCCTGGCCCTGGCTTCATTCCACTCCTGCACAGTTTGTCCCTGGACTTTCCAAGAGGGCCCTCACCAGCCCACACTCCCTCAGGCTCCTTCCCAGCCCGCCCGCAGCTGTCACTCTATCCCCTGCACTTTACCCAGGGCGCTCCTTCTAGAAGGCAAACCTGGGTCTGCCTTACCTCTAGGCAGAACTCCCTGATATGTCCCCTCTAACAAAGGATGAAATGCAAGCTCCCTAGCAGGTCACACCAAGCCCTTCAAGGGCCACGGCTCGCACGTCTTTCCTGGTCTTTTTTACCCTCTCCCACACTTGCTCCAGTTCTGATGTGACCAAATTGGGACCTCGTATGTGTCCATTCATTCTTTCATTCATTCGCTGAACAAATGTTGACTGAGAGCCCAACACGTGCCCAGACACTGCCCTAGACCCCAGGGCACAAACCCACTGCCCTCCTGGAGTGTGCACCCGATGCCGGGACTCGTTCTGTGCTGTGACACTAATTCCTCCCCAGCCGAGTAAGAAAAGGGCAGGCTTGGGAACTTGACCTCCCAGCTCAGCCACTTACCAGCTTGTAAAATCACAGTTGAGAGTCTTAATTCTCCTCTGCCTAAGTTTCTTCCTCTCTAAAAATGGAGGTGATAGCAGTGACCCGCCTCAGAGGCAGGATTAAATGAGTGAATACCGGCAAAGGGCTTAGAATAATGCCTGGTGCAGTCAGACCTCGGCAGACATTCACTTTTATTTTCTTACCCTCAGCTTAGGCCCACATAACAATACTCACTGTATGTACCTAACAGATAATGAGTATTCAGTATGTGCTTTCTTGTTGGATTAAAAAAGAAAGAAACGTCAGTAGTTAGTGCACTGAAAGTTAGGTTCTCACTAAAAACCAGTGGCCCTGGTGTTACAAAATCACACTCAGAATGTCACTGAAATATCCAGAAAGAAGGAAAGCGCTTCATATGTGGGAGGAAGGGCCAGCTGACTGTCCTCAGACTCAGAGCCTCCTCAGCATAAGGCAGGGTCTGATGGCTCAACCAATGGCCCTTTTGGTGTGAAGGAAAAGGAAAGGAGGTGACAACGGTCAGGATGCCACTTTCGCCCGCTGGGACCCTTGACCTTCTGGCTCCAGGTAGGGGTGAGGCTGGGGTGACTGCAGGGGCTGAGAGAGTCCAGGGCAGGCCTGTGGGGCTTCAAGCAAGTCACCTGCCTCCCCAGGTCTCTTCTGACTTCATCAGTGAACAAAGTCAGAACAGGTAATATCCAGGGCCCTTCTGACCTTTGCGATTCCGGAACTTTCTGTCTATTTCTGGTCTTTAACCAGATGACAAACCACATCAGGGAGAAAGGCAGGGATCACATTATACGAATTAAAGAACAAATGCTTAATAAGCTGTGCAAAAGTATAAAAGAAGAAAGCCATTTCAGGGCATTTTAAGCTCAGAATGGGAACTGTGCTTTACCGTGTACAAACTACACATTTCAAGAGAATTTAACTGTTCGTCTTTGACTCAAGAATTCTTTTCAGGGGATTCGATTTACAGAAATAATCACAGATGAGGACGAAGATGTACTTACAAAGGTGTTCAACTCTGTATTTATAACCAAAAAAGTGTAACTTCAATTTCTTATACTCAAGGAATGAGTAAATAATTTGTAGGATGTCTCTGATGTATCATCTTTTGCAAGAAAATATAAGAGGAAATGCTTATTATATAGCCTCGAGTGGGAGTGAAAAGCATGAACCTATAATGATTTTGCAGCATAATCTCAGTTTTGGAGAAAAAACGGAGAAGATCACAGATAAAGAGACCAGAAGAAAACGTGCCTCTGGCTGGTGGCATTATGGGTGGTTTTTTCCGGCTTCTTTGTACTTCCAAATGTTTGGCATCTACGACTTTGAAACCCTCCCTTAAAAACAGTACAAAAATGGAACTTGAAAAAGGAGCACCTTGCCAAAAGTACAGTCAGCTTTGCCACCTCTTCTTGGAGCAGTGGGATTTAAGCATCACATTTAAATCCTGGATTCTTTCCTCTCTTCTTATGCAGCGGGGATGGGATGCAGGCAGCAGCGTGGACCAGGCGCTGAATTCTCATGATGCAGCACGAGGGCCTTTGAGCACCAAGCTCTCCAGCTCCTCCTGGCTCTGCATGAACTGCTGCCTTCTTAGGCTCCAGGCTGGCAAATCCGCAGAACCGGGCTGACATCCCAGCTCCACCTCCCACCCTCTCCTGGGAGGCGATGAGAGGAGGCCAGGGAAGGTGGCACGGTGCCCAGGGGCTGGGGGCATAGGCTCCGGAGACAGGCCAAGCAGAACTCCGCGTCTCAGAGCCTGGACCCTTGCCCCTTTGAACTTCTTAAATGTTCTGGAAGAGAGGATGGAGGCAACTCAGAACAGGTGTGGTGCAGGGAGACGTGGGGGTGAAGTACCCTGGTGGCTCAGTGGGTTAAGGATCCGGCGTTGCTCTTGCTGTGGCTCAGTGACTACTGTGATGTGGGTTCGATCCCTGGGCCGGGAACTTCCAGACATGGGCATGGCAAAAACAAACAAACAAACAAAAATCAGTTGTGGGAACATTGGTCTGGGCTCAGAAAACGCAGTCATGCTGCTAACCCTGCTTCAACCGGGCTGTGTGGTCTGGAGGAAGCCAATACAAGGAGCTGATCCTGGGCGGGAGGAGAGCCCAGGAGGGAGACTGCGTGAGTGCCTACATGTGCGTGTGCGTGTGTGTGTGCACGTGTGTGTGGCTCTGGCCTGATTAAAACTCTTAGGGGAGGAGGCAGAATCCACCATGGCCGTGGTGAACCTCACCGACAGCTGAGTCTTGTGGCTTTTTCATTTATGGTCTTGGCAAACTGCAGGCAGTGCCCACTGTTAGGAGTCAGGCCGTCCAGGAGCTGACTTGTTACGCTCGTGTCCCTTGGCCTTCCTGCTCTGGGCACATGCATTTGTTCGATGAATGAAGGTGGTGGGCTTGCCGAGAGCAGAAGGGGGCAGCCCCCAGACAGAGGGCCCGTGCACACAAGGGCTGCAGAAGTTCTCTGTACTAAGTAACTTCATGACTTCAGAATTTTGTCAGCCTTTCTCTTAGGTGATGCCAATTAGAAATGTATATCCAGGCTCTGGAATGGCCAAGGAGGGACCAGAGTTACCTTCCAAGTGCCCACGGATGGATTTGTGACAGAGGAAGGGCACTGGTTGAGCCAGGTTCGGGGGTGGACCACAGCTAATAGAGGAGGGCATCGCTGTAAGAGGCCAGAAGAAAACCAGTGGGCTGCAAACCCACTGGCACCAAGGGAAAATTCATTGAGACCCTGTAGACCTTTATTCCAGGCCCAAAGAACATCCTTTTGATCCAGTTAGACAAGTGTGCCCAGCAGTACCTTCTCTTCTGCAGGCAGAGAAGAAGGCTGGGCAATGATGAGCTTTGCCAACCTCTGCTCCCATCATCCACCACCTCATCACCTTCGTTGGGGTCCAGGTGTTAAAACCCACCAGTGCTATTTGTATCACTGAGACCACCAGGGTGGTCTCGCAGAGCTGGGAGGAGCTTCCCGCCTCTCGAACAGGAAGATGTATAGAATCCAGCAGCACGGGCTCTGTACCAGGGTTGGTCCACGCTTGCAAACTTTCCATAGTGTCAGAATCATCTGGCCGGCTTGTTAAAATGTAGCTTGCTAAGCCCCGCCCCGGGGTTTCAGATTCAGAAGGTCTGCAGGATTCCGTGGGATTCTGTGCAACTCTCCATCCCCACGGGTGATGCCACTGCTCCCGGGCCCACACTGTGGGAGCCGCTGCTCTGCGGGGCAGGTGGAAACCCCTGGGCTCCAAGGCAACCAGGGAAAGGGCAGAGACTCAGGTCCCGGGGGCCAGTCTGGACGCTGGTCAGACCCTGGGTCCGTGGCCGGGGCTCCTTGAGGCAGTGCGCTGTTGTTTCTCCAGGCTCTGCGAAGGTGTCACCTCCTTTCATTCTTGAGCATGATATTCCCTTTCATATTCTCTTTGTCACCGGCCTGCACAGAGCTGCGTTCTCCTCTAAGCTGCTTGTGTGTCTCTCACCGGCTTTATCCCGTGAGGTACAAAGTCTTGAGGACAGTGGCTCTGTCTTGTCACCGTTGAATCTCCAGCTCCCAGAAGCCGACACTCAGTACTCCTCTGTGTTATGCTGTTTCGGTGTCACATCCCTTAACCATCCCAGGAAAGCAAGTTGAACTCCTGGCCCCTGCAGTGGGTGGTGTGGGAAAGGTGGCCTTGGCCATGTCACTGACCCTGATCCATTCCCGGGTCCTTAGCGGACCCGTTCTTTAAAGTCACAGCAACGTGTGTGGCCGTAGGAGAGTCTGCAGCATGAAGCTCTCAATATTCCATCGTCACCCCCGTGAGCCATCCGATGTCTGCACAGAACAAGGGGGGAAATAAATGGGGACCTGATGGAAATGACGGCCCGGTCCTGGGGGTTCCCAACAGTGACGAGAGTTCTGACCCCTCGGCAGAGGAGGTTTCTGAGCTCTGGACTCCAGATGGCAGGGCCTCTGGCAGCCTCCTCCCCCCTTTGCAGAGGTCCTGGTCCTCAGGGAGCTGCCCCTATTAGAGAGGCAGGGGCCACGAAAATGGCTGCAGGAGGCAACTGTCCTCCACCAGTCCTTCATGTGGGGCCAGTTGTTGGAGGACTGGCCGATACTTGACCATGAATAGAAGGACCTGGATGGGGCCAAGGAGTCTCAGGGTAGCAGTGAGCTCAGCCTTACATTCAATGGGCCAGGAAGGGCCTGGGTCATACCCTCTAGCCCACAGACAGTAACTCCTGCGACACAGCCCAGGTCCCTGCGGGCTGATGGGTGGGAGTGGAAGGTTGCCATGGTGACACAGTCCCTCTACCCTCTCCCGGATCATGGAAGGTCTGGATTCCCCGGGATGGATGGGGGTTCTGCAACCTCAGGAAAGGTTGTGACAGCCGGGGTGACAGAGGTAGAACTTCTTGAGCCGTCAGATGTCAGGACTGACCCGAGAAAGGAGTTAAATGAGGACATGACAGAAATGATCCCTTTTCTAGCTTCTCTTCTTCTGCATGTTTTTTTGGCCACTGTGACCTTGAGGTGTCACCCACTTAGTCTCTTAGGGGCAGATGTCCCTAACCAGTTCCCCTGGGCCCAGGTCAGGGTGTCAGCAGGGCCACACTCCCTCCGACCCGTCTTTGCGTTTCCGGCTCCCAGAGCTGCTTTGCTTATGTTCCTTGGCTTGCGGCTTCGTCCGTCCTTGAAGCCAGCAGCGTAGTGTTCTGTTTCAGTGTCACATGCCTACTGTGTCCCTCTGTAGCCAACTGTCCCCCGCCCCCCTGTGCTGCGGACGCGAGTGGTCTCCTCTGTGCCCCACCCGGATAACCAAGGGCGATCCCCTCAAGATCCCCACCTTAGTCCCCCTGCAAAGTCCTCTATGCGAGGTCACAGCCACAGGGTCTCGCGATCAGGACGTGGACCCCTTCAGGAGTTGTCACTCCACCTACCACACAGGCCTTATCAGGGCCTTGGCTGCTGCTCCGCAGTGGCAGGTGCGCCAGTGGCCACGTCCACTCTCCAGCCTCGGAATCCCTTCCTCAGTGGCTTCCCCCCAGGTGCCAAGAGTCCAGGCCTTGGTCTCTGTTCCTGGAAGACCAAGAAATAAATGTGGCGAGGCTCCTGTGACTGTCACAGTCAGGAAGGCCACTCCAGACTGTGCGGTTAAAGGTGGCTGTAGACGCAGGGGCCGCACAGGGGAGCTGCACGCAGGTGAGGGGCGCGATGGCAACTCTGAGCTGGTTCCTGCAAGGGCCGGGTCCAAGGGGCGTTTCCAAGCCTGGAGCCCGGGTGTCCCTGCCTGTGGCCGAGGCCAGGCTTCCCCGCTCTCTGCTGTGTCTGTGCCCTGCTTGTGGGGTCACCAGGCAGCGCCCTGGACGGTGCTTCTCCACCAGCCCCCCTCCAGCTTGAGCCTGGCGATGGCCATGCGCGGGGGCGTGGGTACACACACGCGCACACACCCACACCAGCACCCAACGTCCCAGGCAGTAGCATTGGGGTCAAAAGTGGCCCAGGCCCCGCCCCCCATACGGCACAGCCGGGGCCTGTGTAACTGACTAGACAACCCCTCCTGAGCCCTCGGAGCCCGAACTCCTTCTGACATTTTCACTCCTGCAGCGCAGGCCTGAAGTTCGCGTTCTTTGCATTTGCTTGTTTATTTGTTTGTTAGACAGGTGATTTTGAGGGGAAGGTGGGAGGAGGGGAGGGGCGTGCTGGGATTGCGTATTGATGCGTGTGCGTGTGTGTGTATGTGGACATAAATTACAGTAAAAATTCAGTTTCGCCAAATGTATCCTGGACTGGATCCCAGAACAGAGAAAGGACACTGGTGGAAAAACCGGTGAAATCTGAATCAAGTCTAGAGTTTAATGAATAGCAACGTGCCAGGGTTAACGTCTTAGTTTTGACAAATGCACCAGTTATGTAAGGTATTACCATTAGACGGGGTTGGGGGGTATTTGAGAACACTCTGTACTATCTTAAATTTGCTGTAAATCTAAAATTATTCCCCCCACAAAGTTTCGTTAATAATATTCAGTTCCCAGATTTCCTGCTGCGGTACAGTGGGTTAAGGATCTGGCGTTGTCTCTGCAGCAGTGTGGGTTTGATCCCCAGTCCAGCACAGTGGGTCAAAGATCCAGCATTGCCACAGCTGTGGTGTAGGTTGAAGCTGTGTCTCAGATTTAACCCCTGGCCGGAGAACTTCCATGTGCCAAGGGTGTGGCAAAAAAAAAAAAAAAAACAGCAAAAAAAAAGAAAAAGAAATTCAGTTCAAAGGTTTTACAACCCAATGCAATACTGTGCTTTGGGGGTTTAACTAGCAAATCCACGATTCAGTTCAATGTTTATTTATTTACTTATTTTTTATTGAGGTATAACACACACAGAGTGGGGCACACAAATCTTGTTCACAGATCATTGGGTTTTGTTGTTTTTTTGTCTTTTGTTTTTTTAGGGCTACACCGACAGCATACTGAGGTTCCCAGGCTAGGGGTCGAATCGGAGCTACAGCTGCCGGCCTACACCACAGCCACAGCAACACCAGATCTGAGCCGCGTCTGCAACCTACACCACAGCTCACGGCAACACTGGATCCTTAACCCACTGAGCGAGGCCAGGGATCGAACCCTCAACCTCATGGCTCCTAGTCGGATTCGTTTGCACTGCACCACGACGGGAACTCCACTGGGTTTTTAACTTATGGAATCATCCACCTAACCAGCACCAGATCAAACAAGAAAATGTCCCCATCATCCAGAAGTTTCCTCCTACCCCCTTCCTGGGGTACGACTCTCCTCCACCAGAGCTGCCACTCTCCTGCTTTATTCAGCATAGCTTGGTCTTGCCTGTCCTTGGATTTCATATAAATAGAATCCTAAAATAAGTACTCTTTGGAGTCTGGCTTCTTGCACTCAACATAATGTCTGAAAAATCATCCACGCGATTGTGTGCAGCGGTTCATTCTTCCATCGGGCCTCTTCCCCAGCTGAGCTCGCCATTCAATTTCTGATCGACGGTTGGGTTGTTTTCAGTTTGGGACTCTCATGAACGAAGCTGCTATAAGCATTTGTATACGTGTCTTTGGCAGCTGTATGTGTTCATAGCTCTGAGGAATATACTTCAGAGTGGAATTGCTGGGTCACAGAGTAGTTATCTCATGTTCAGTTTTAGCAGCTATTACCAAACAGCTCTCCAAAGAGGGTGTACGGATTACACTTCCTCCAGAAATGTCTGAGTGGTTGCTTCACCTCCTTGCCAATACTTGCTGTTGTCAATCCTTTTAATATCAGTCATTCTAGTGATAAGTATGTCATGGTTTTAATTTGCGTTTCCTGGATGAACATGTGTTTGACAGCCTGTAAGAAGTCCTCTTTGGTCAAGTGACTGTTCAAGCCTTTGGCCCATTTTTATTGGATTGTTTTTCTTATTGATTTGTAGAAACTCTTTATGTAATTCTGGATATAAGTCCTTTGTCAGATACACATATTCTAAATATCTTCTCCTCACTTAGGACTTTTCTTTTCAGACTCTCTTTTGATCAGCTCAGCTTTAACCAAATCAACAGTTGCTTTAAAAAAAAAAATCAGATCAGAAGACTTTGGCATTGGTATATATTTAGAACGAGAAGGAACTTTAGAAATCATTTGTGCCAGTGGTTCCTGATCTTTATGTCCACTAGAATAACCTGAGGAGCCTTTGAAGAAATACCCATGTCTGGGCATCAGCCTGGTTAACGCTTCCCAGAAAATTCGAATAAGCAGTTGGATTTGAGGCCCGCTGACCTCTGTGAAAGGAGGGAGCTTAAGAGAGTGATGTTCGCTTGGCAGTGGCCAGATGCTC
Organism: Catagonus wagneri; assembly: GCA_004024745.2. Classification (NCBI taxonomy): domain Eukaryota; kingdom Metazoa; phylum Chordata; class Mammalia; order Artiodactyla; family Tayassuidae; genus Catagonus; species Catagonus wagneri. The sequence goes on from PVHT021183553.1 coordinate 4,855,435, forward strand.
CATTTTATTTCCTGCCTCTTCTCAAGACTTGGGCAATTGGCTGACTCTTGCAGGAGAATAGACAGCGGCCAGGCCCAGGCACAATCTTCAGTGGGTCTTTCCGTCTTAAACCTCGGGGTGTACCTGGCACAGCCTGGTTACTGCCCACTGTCATGGTGTCACTATTCATAGCATCCTCCTTTCACACTCAGAAGTGACCCAGTCAAGGCAGTGTACAACAAGACTGCCCTACCTTTAAGCTGCTTGAGGGTGCCCTCCCCTGGCTTGCCTGCCCTCATCCTCGCCCTCCTGCTTTGGCCTCAGTCCCCTCACTTACAGCCACCTTTGTGGGGTTTGGAAGATTCCGGGTGAGCACCCCTGGAAGGGGCCTGACTTTGCACCCCAGCAGTGACCAGGTCCTATTCCCTCATCCTTCCTGCCCAGAGAAGCAGTGCCAGGAACCACACCCAGAACCAAAGCCACGTCTTCAGTTCCCACACTGTGAAGGCTCCATCTCAGCGCCACCCGGCCACGCGGAGGCCCGGCGTGGCCGAAAGAACCCATGGCCGCTGTCACTGGGCCCCTGCCGCCAACTGTTAGGCTGATCTAATGATTCAAAGAGCTGACAAGTGGCGCTCTGCTGAGGGCGGGGCGCAGGTCCTCTCTCCCACGGCACAAGTGGCAAAAGCCCCTGCAGATTCCGGAGGTCAGAGAGGCCTCCGCCCGGGATGGACCCGCTCTCAGGCTGTCTCCTCAAGACGGGGGAGCAGCCTCCTCCCGCTCTTCCCATAAGAGCTACACAAGCACAGCTCCCCTCCCCCGCTTCCCTCTCAGCTTCACGTGGTGGCACACCTGTCACCCCAAAGTCGAGTGCCCCAGACCAGCTCCACGCCGTAGACACATATCCAACAGCCCCACCCTCCGGCCCTCTCCATTCTTCTGAATTACCTGATTCATTGGAATTTCATTCCTACCTTTAGCCACATCACCTACAGAAGAATAATGTACAGTGACTGTAGTGGGCGGAAAAGGCAGAGCCGTGTCTTGGTCCCGGAATCTGTAAAGACGACATCATTTGGAAAAGAGTCTTTGCAGATGTAATTACATGAAGAATCATCCTAGATTTTCCAGGTGGGTCCCAGATCCAATGACAAGTGTCTTTATAAGAGACGGAAGAGAAGGCAGAGGAGCAGGAGAAAACCAAGCAAAGACAGAGGCAGACATGAAAGTGGTGCAGCCATGAGCGGGGGGGGACCCAGGGCCACCAGAATGAGGATGAGGCCTGGAAGGACTCTCCCCCAGAGCCCTGACACCTTGATTCAGGACTTCCAGCCTCCAGAACAGTGAGAGAACACATTCCTGTGGTTTTAAAACACTAAGTTGGTGGTAATTTGCTACGGCAGCTCCAGGAAACTAACCCGAGGACTTCAACCCGCTTAATCTTCCTAGACCTCGTCTTACCTCCCTGCAAAGCTGTTCCGTGCTCCCTGCTCTAAAGCATTGACGAGGACACACACGGTGACACAGACAGACAGACAGACAGACATGCACGGTTCTGCTAAGTGACAGGAACGTGATAAGCATTTGCTAAGAAGAAATGGGCTGGTCTAGATAATTTATCAAGAGCTGCAGAAAAGCTGGGCCGGGGCGGGGAGCAGGCAGGCTGAGCCAAGGGGCTCCAGGAAGCCAGCTTCCTTCAGTTTCTGGGCTGAAAATAGAATTAATTCTCCTGCTGAGACCACGCAGGAGGAAAGGAGCCCAGAGGCAGACACGGACTTTCAGTGAAGGGGACAGCACGCAAGCCTGCCTCCCAGGGCCAGAGGGTGCCGGGGGGAGGGGTGGGGATGGGGGGTGTGGAGGAAGGAAACCCCCAGCCCGGCAGAGGGGAGCTCCCTCTTTGGGCAACACCCAGAGGGCTCACGGCTCACTGCCGCAGAAATGCAGCTGGGAAGGCTTGTTTCAGGGTGAACATGACAAAGACGATTTCCTTGTAATCATTCGATTCGTACAGACACCCGAACTGGGGTGACCCGTCGGGGCCGGTGCCCATGCTCTGGAGGTCTGAGTAAGCGCAGCTGCCCGTGGCCAGCAGGGTGGGCTCCGACCAGGCCAAGGGCGCGGGGGCCTGTCTGTTGAGGTACACGCCCAGGTTGGCTCTCCGCTGCGGGTCAGTCGGGTGGGTGTAGAGCAGCCACTGGCGTGGGGAGTCCGACGCCCCTCGGGGGCCGGGGAAGCTGACGATGCTCCCCTGGCAGCCATGCGGAGGCTCCACGAGCTGCTTTACTGGCTGGGTCTCCACGAAATCGAGCCCGTCGTTGACGCTCTGGGCCTGGACCCTAGCTCGGAGGCGGCTCCTCGCGTTCAGATACACCACCCTCTGTTCTGCATCCCCGACCTCGGCCACCTGGCACTCCAGGGTGTCCCGGGCCACGAAGCTGCCTCGTGCCCACGTGCGCCCGTGGTCGTGGCTGACCAAGCAGAAGGCGGAGGGGGCAGGCGCCCGCGGAAAGGGGAGGTTGCGGTAAGCGTAGGCCGGCACCAGCAGGCTCTGCGTCCGGTTGCGCAGCTGCAGGCAGTGGCCTGGGCCCACCGCGAAAGTGGCCCAGTCCTTGTGGGCCGGGCCGATGACGGAGTCTGTGAGGTCTCTGGCGGGGCTCCAGGACCTCCCGTGGTCCGTGCTGGTGACCTGGCACAGCCGTGTCAGGTTGACCCTGGTCTGGAGCTGGTGGTGCTCAGACACCTGTCCAGGGATGGCGATGAAGAAGAGAAAGAGAGTCCCCGTCTCCTCGTCATACAGGGGGCTGGGGTTCATGGACCGGTGGCCTTCCAGCTGGGCTTGGGCCACCGCCTCCTGCGGTTGCCACTGCAGGTGGGGAGAGAAGGAGAAGCTTTGCAATGGCTGTGACTCAAGCAACAGCGGCTGCGCCCTGGGAGTGGGTGTTTCTCACGGGGTGGAGGATCGAGGGTCGTGGAGGAGAACTCTTGGCCCAGGCCTCATTCAGGGCAGCCCACCCTTCATTTCAACGGCTGCTGCTCCCACCCCCACCAACATCCGTCACAGGGCACCTAGGATGTTTAGGCCCCAAGTCCAAAGACGATTTAGGCACCAGCTACTCTCAGCTTCATCCTGCCTCTTTGCACCAGCCCAGCCAGCTCCCCGTTCTTGAAAAATAAAGCCCCAGTAATGACTACACAGTCTGCCAGCGTGGGACAGAACACGACAATCACGTCCCATCTCTATTAATGCAGCCTAGGCGGGGGGCTGCACCTCCACCCTAAGGTCTCAGAGGGCGCTTTCACAGCCCCGAGTCTATGTCACATATGCTGCGACTCTGCTATTTATCCCGGTTTATTAGCAGCTGTCCCTCAGTGAGCAAGCGTAAGGGCAGACACTGTGCTGAAGGTCTAACTTCCATTGTCTCATATAACTCTACCCCCCGACTCCTGGGGGACAGGAGTTACTAGCTTTGTCTTACACCTGTAGAATGAGAGGTTTAGATCAGGCCTCAAGGCCATACTTCCGATAAGCAGCGGAACCAGGACTTGGACGCAGGTCCACCTGCTTAAAATCCATGCTCTGAACAACCCACAGGAAATACAGACCACAAAATAAAGACCGTAATAATACTAAGCCCTTCATATGTGATAAGGCAGCCTCAAGTGTCTTCATCAGAATTGCTTGGTCTTCACGCTGGAGCTCAGGACACAAGCAGTCATCACAACCACCCACCCCAGGTTAATCTCACTCAAAGGGTACAGCCCCTAGTCTTCCCTCGGGTTCTCAAGGACGTAAGGAGACCGTCCCAAAGTCAGTTTCCTTGACTGACTTGTACTAAAGCAGATGCTAAAACAAACAAGCAAGCAAAAAACAAGAAGTTCCCTGTGTGGCTCAGCGGTTAACGAACCTGACTAGGATCCATGAAGATGCGGGTTTGATCCCTGGCCTTGTTCAGTGTGTTAAGATGGGTTAAGGATCCGGCATTGCCATGTGCTGCAGTGTAGGTAGCAGATGGGGCTCGGATCCCGCATTGCTTTGGCTGCGGTATAGACCAGCAGCTACAGCTCCAATTCAACCCCTAGCCTAGGAACCTCCATATGCCCTGGGTATGGCCCTAAAATAGCAAAAAAAAAAAAAAAAAAAAAAAAAGCCAGATGCTGCCAGGCCAACCCTGTAAGTTCGAGACCTGGACCAGCACCCCCGATGTCCCCAGACCTCAGCCATCTAAGGATGGGCTGGTCCCTGGGCTCCCGGCAGAGTGCTGGTCGCCACTTCCTGCCTTACCTGGACCTGGCAGGTGGACGCGTCGTAACTCCCCCTGCGCAGGACAATCAGCTTCGCGTGCTCATCCTTCTTGCTCGCCCGCTTCTCGGCAAAGGCCAGCAGGGTCTTCTGCTGAGGCAGGAAGAGCAGAGCAGGGATTCTGTAGGCGTAGGCTCCGGACTGGAACACGGCCTCCTTGTGCAGGACCGAGCAGGGCGCCATGGGGCTGGAGGCTGGGCCCAGGAAGAGAAAACACGTCCCCTCCCTGCAGTCACGGTCTGGGATGTCCTGTGCTCCCCCACTCGGGCCAGCCCCCCTTTATGCCAGTCCACGCCCCGGCACAGACATCCACGCGCTTCCCCGGGGAGTCGGGCACCACTTCTCTCTGTGAGGCATTAGCAGCAGGTATTTGGAAATCTATTTGGGTTGGTATTTTTATCATAAGTTGACAAACCTCTTGATGACAAATTGGTGATAACTTTCAACTGCTTTTGTCAAACCCCACACATCAATCAGACGCTTCACCCCAAGCGGGACAGGGCTGGCCGGGCGGCGTTCTGCAGCTGTCGGACTGCCAGAAAATGACACATGCAGCTTTTTATAACTCCAGAGCCCTAGAAAGCTGTCTTAGAAAAAGAGAAAAGCAGGGGCGGTGGGGAGAGCTTTGATTCTTAAGACTCCCCCCTGCCACCACCCCAGGCTGCCTGAGGCTAAGGCCCCTGCGGGCTCCTCCCCCACGGGGAGGGGGCATTGGGAACAGAACTTCCAGAGACCCCCAAACAGCTCGCCCAGGCTTGGAGGATCCTCCAGAGCTACAAGGAAATAAAAAATAAAAATAAGCCTTTGGCCAAAAAGGGCCTCCAGGGCCAGAGATGACTCAGTGATGTTGCAGGACAGTGAGCTTCGTGCTGGGCCACCTGGGTCCCTTTCAGGGGACAGAAAAGAACCTCGTCCAGGAAGGGTGGTATCTGGTGACTGGTCTGCCTAGAACATAAAGCTCCGACCTCTGGTCCTACTTGCGCTGCTCTGCAGGGCCCCAGCCCCAGGCTCCCCATGAGCGCAGAGAAGCTTTCCCTGAGACTCACAGCCCAGCTTCTCCCTCTGCCTTCCCTTCCTTTCGACAGCACCGACCCCAGGGGGCTCCCCAGAAACTGCCTGTGTCAGACCCAGCTCTGGCTCCGAACTGGCTTGGTGGGAAGAGAACTGAATTAGGAGTCAAAAAATTCAGATTCTGGTCCTTGGTCCATTCCTAACAGGTGTGTATCTCAGCATAAGAACCCACTGCCCCGGGTTCTGTCTCCCCACCGGGCAGGAAGGGAGCAGTAGGGGGCGCCGCCGTGCAGGGAGGGCCTGAGCTGGGACCTGACTCCCAGGGGTGGGGGGGTGGGTCTCAGCACAGCCCGGTCTCACACTCCAGCATCAGGTAATTAGAGAGAAGACAGTGTCAGGTGGAGCTTCAAGAAACTGTCATCTCACTGGTCAAAAACAGTTGAATAGCATTGAGTTCAGATAGTCCTGCCTGAGGCTACCAGCAGCTGACATGCTCTGTGGCCTCGCGGGTGGGCGCAGAGCCGGGAGCTTAGCATCTTAAACCAGGGAGTTCACTTGTCTCCACGCAGCCCGCGGCGCTAGCGCTCCTATCTCAGAAGGAGGAAGCTGAGAAGCGGGCCAGGGAGGCAGAGGATGACATCCTAGAGTCGCGGGCAGGGGAACGGTACTTCTGAGCCTGGATCTGCCGATTTCAGAACCCACGCCCCTAACCACTGGGACCACCTGCCGCAAGACCAGGTGGACCTCTGAGGTCTGAAAGGCTTCCTCAGAAAAGGCAAGCCGTGGCGGGTCCCTGGTGGCCTCTCTCCTGCTGGGAGCACAATCTCAGGGCACCGTTCAGATTCAGCATCCACCTGCCCATGTCGGGAAGATAACTGGGCAGTTTACAAATCTGTATTTAGCCTCTTATATGTGCTGGAGAAACAGATAAGCCCTGATCCCCGCCCTCAGGAAGCCCAAACAAGGAGATCCAGTAAATTTGGGGAGCAGACGAGCAGCCCAGGGAAGAGCCTTGATCTTGGGTCAGTTTGGGGTGGGACACTTGCCCACTGGTCACCACGTTGAAATGATGCCTCTCCAAAGAGCAAGCGGCTGCCTGCATCTCGTCTGCCAAGAACACCGGCAGAGCAAGGCTTTGGGGCAGCAAGGCTTCGGGGCAGCAAGCCTGAAGCTTGGGCAGCCTCTTCCCCCAGGAAAACCGTCTTTCCGGGGGCTCAACAACTCAGCTCAGGAATCCTGCTGGGATTCCCACCCCAAGCTGAGGGGAGCCCTCTCGACACTCACGCCAGTACAAGACCGCTGAGCGTCCTTCTGGAAGTCCAGACCGGTGAGAACTTGAGGGCAGAATTAGGAGTTTTCCCGAGCTGAGCCTTCTCCCCACATTCCCCATCTGGTAAGACCTCTGGACACACCAAGAACAGAGCGGGTGCCATATCAGGGGGGTGGAGGGGCCGAGAGCCGACACGTTCCTTCAAACTGCCATCATCTGAGGCAGCCCCAAATGTCACACTATCACTCCTTACCTGGTGCAGAAGAACTCTTGTTAATGCCAACAAAGAAGCAGGTGGTCGGAGTTC
>PVHT021183553.1:4862401-4893408 GCA_004024745.2 Catagonus wagneri
GAAAGAAAGAAAGAAAGAAAGAGAGAGAGAGAGAGAGAGAAAGAAAGAAAGAAAGAAAGAAAGAAAGAAAGAAAGAAAGAAAGAAAGAAAGGAAGAAAGAAAGGAAGAAAGAAAAGCAGGTAGTCAACCCCAAGAGATGCCATACCTCGAGGAATGTTCTACCGTTGGATCCTGGGGCCTGGGTGGGAAGTCAGGGTGTGTGAGCAGAAGCCGTGGGAACCCAGCTTCTAGAACAGTCCAGCTCTCACATTCCCCCTGGAGTTTCAAAGCCTCTGTGTCAGGCTTGTGCCTATAAACACCTAAGGGAGGGCCAGACCTCTGCCACCCACTCACCTGCTGGCGCGCTCCAGGGCGATGTCGGTGCAGACCCAGCCTTGGCCCAGTCAGGACGCTGCCTCTCATCAGCCTGGAAGAAGTCCGTCCAGTTCTCTGAGCAGTCACGCTGAATCAGAATGAGCCGCAGGCAGCCCGAGGCACGCTCACCTCTTAAATGGAGGCATCGAGCAAAATGTGGGCACAGAGGGAAGCAGAATTCCCAGGACGTGGGAGAGTCTGGAAGTGCAGGAATGGGGAAGAGGAGGGCCTGGAGCAGCAGGCAGGGCTCAGCTCACTCTGGCTCTGCGGCGAGCTGCTCTGAGTGAGCAGGTCAGCTTCTTGATCTCTCGGGACCTCATTTTCTGCCCCTGAAAAATCAGAGCAAAAATATCACAGTGGACTCCGAGCTGCGGGAACACAGACCATATGCCTTGTCTGCTGCTACAACCTGGTATTGAGAGCGTTTCTGACCCATCACCGATGCTGTGTTGATACCTGTCAACAACCAAGGGAACGGATGGTGCAGCTGTGCAGAGCCGACAACGCGAGGCTGCACGTGAAAACACATCCCAGCCCCTTAGCCCAGCATCTGGCACATGGCAAGGACCCACTAGATGCTCGTACGCGGCAATGAACCCTTGCTCCCTGTTCCCACCACACCAAGTCTGAAGCTCCATGGGCTGTGAGCTGCTTTCCAGGAGGACGAGTCACCTGCTGGCGCACAGCCAGAAAACAGGAACCTTCTCACCCCAGCTCACCCTCAGTGTGGGTGAGGCTGCAGGTGCTGGAAAAGCCAAAAGGCATCCCCGTCCCATTCAGTTCAAAGTGTCTCGTCTTAGTTTAGAACCACAGGTGAGGGAGGTCACCCTAATTTGCTACCCTTCACTGCTCTGGACACAGTCCTTTCTTGGTATCTTTAGCTCTAGATGGCTCCCACAGTCAGGTGCAGACACACCTCATTGCCTCTTTCCTGGGAGGTCAGCTCCCCAGGTCAGAGCGCCCCCCCGGAAGGTGGTTCTGGGCCCTTTTGTTCATGCTCTGGTCTGGTGTCTCACCAGGTGTCAGAGAGATAGTCACCTGGCCTCGAAGTTTATCTCTCTTTTTTTTTTGTCTTTTGTAATTTTAGGGCTGCACCCACGGCATATGGAGGTTCCCAGGCTAGGGGTCTAATCAGAGCTACAGCTGCCTACGCCACCACCACAGCCACAGCAATGCCAGATCCAAGCTGCGTCTGCGACCTACATCACAGCTCACGGCCACACTGGATCCTTAACCCACTGAGCGAGGCCAGGGATCGAACCCACAACCTCATGGTTCCTAGTCAGATTCATTTCCTCTGAGCCACGACGGGAACTTCCTCGAAGTTTATCTTTGAAAGCCCTACGCAAAGCCACCGGAGGTCCACGGATCACCTGGAGGTTGATGCTTTTGCATTCTTGTTTTGCTCCAGCTAATTCACGGGGCTGCAGAAGAGGTATTTTCAAAGTGGATTAAGTGTAGCGGTAATGAATCATTGGGGAAACTGTGACATAACCATAAAATGGCATAGTGGACACCAGTCCATTAAAATCGTGTTTTAAAGACTAGATAACACACGAGAAAATGCTGGGACGGTGTAAAGCACAAAAACAGGATAAAGATGGCATATAGGGTGGGACCCGCCTTTTGTAAGTCCGTGTGTTGTATACTCAAAATCTGTATGAACAACAAACAAAAATCATATCAAAATGCGTATTGCTCTACCCCCAAAACGTAGCACGGTGCCGCGAATGAAAGAGATACTTAGTAAATATTGGTTGAATGTAGAATGAATAAATGTTCTCAGGAATTTATGTTGACTAATGGGGCTACAAACGATGTTTATTTACTTCTTTGTACTATTTCAGGCACAACAACAATTTTATAATCAGGTTTAAAAGGCTTTATTTATTTATTTATTTGCTTTTTAGGGCCACACCCGTGGAATACGGAGGTTCCCAGGCCAGGGGTCAAATCAGAACTGCAGCTGCCAGTCTACCCCAGAGCCACAGCAACACCAGATCTGAGCTGCATCTGTGACCCCGTAGCTCATGGCAATGACGGATCCTTAACCCACTGAACGAGGCCAGGGATCGAACCCTCAACCTCATGGTTCCTAGTCGGATTCATTTCCACTGAGCCACAGGGGAACTCCTAAAAGGCATTATTTTTAAAATAGTGGTAAGTAATATAATGAAAGACTTTATACATGGCTTTATCGTGCCCAGTCACTCTGTCCTGGCCAGGTCATCAAGCAGGGAAACGCCGTTTCAAAAGAGCCAAAGAACTTGCAAAAATGGGCTTAGCTCAGCATGCAAATTCAGCTTATATTTGATTCCAAAGATCAATAGATGAAGGGTTCAAAAATATTTGTTAACACACTCTATATAGCTGATGCCTTGGTAACCCGGGCAGGAGAAGGTTCCGGAGCTCCCAATGCATGTTATTCAAGTGGGAAAACAAACCCAGCACCTAAGGAACAGAGGCCAGCTATGGCAGAGACCCCGGGGTGCCAGGTGGACTGTGATGGAGACAGTGATTAAGAGCAAGAGGGAGTGGTGAGAACAGGGGCAGCCGGGAAGACTTCTGGACCTGGGCTGCGCCAGGAGGAAAAGTGAAATGTACAAAGCAGAGCTAAGAGCATCTCAGCAGGAGCACAGAGCCTGGCGCAGAGCGGATGCACTGCTGGAGCGAAGTGGGAGATGAACACGCGAGGGTGAACGTGGGTGGGAATGGACAGCGCCAGCTTGCCGGCAGCGTCAGGACTTTGAATGCAGCCCGTTTTCTCTTTGCTGGCTCTTAGGACTTTTCTGTATCTTTAACATTCTCTAGTCCCGATATGGGTTGTCCAGGTGCGAATTTATTTTCATTCACCCCATTTAGGACTCAGTACAATTTTTCGAACTCAAAACTTGGGTCTCTCTTCAATTCTGAAAACTTCTCAGTCATTAACGTTTTGACTGCTGCCTCTCCTCCATGCTTCTCTCCTTGGGAACAGCCTATTAAATGTAAATTGGGTTTTCGTGACTTGCTCTCCAAATGTCTTTTAACTTATTTTTCACATTTTCTATCTCTTTGCCTCCTGGTGCTTTATTCTGTGTGATTTTCTCAGAAAGCTCTTCCAAATCACTAAATATAAAGTTGTGTCTAGCTAAGATTTTTTTAACGGATTATTTTTTTTTATTTCTACAATTTCTACTCTGTTCTTCTCTGAATTTACTTTTTAAAAATTAATTTCCTCAGCAGTAAAAAGAAATGGACTGTCAAGCCACTGAAAAGACAGGGAAGGGGAGTTCCCGTTGTGGCTCAGAGGTAACGAACCTGACTAGTATCCATGAGGACTCGGGTTTGATCCCTGGCCTCACTCAGTGGGTTAAGGAGCTGGCGTTGCTGTGGCTGTGGCATAGGCCAGCAGTTGCAGCTCCAATTCAACACTTAGCCTGGGAACTTCCACATGCCGCACAGTGTGGCCCTGGAAAGCAATCGATCAATCAAAGAAAAGACATGGCGGGACTTTAAATGCACATTACCAAGTGAAAGCAACCAGCCTGAAGAGGCTACATGCTGTATGAGTCCCATTATGTGACATTTTGGAAAAGAGAGATTAAGGAGAATAGTAAAGAGACCCATGGTTGCCAGGGGTTGAGGGATGAATGGGAGAAGCACAGATGATTTTTAGGGCAGTGAAAATACTCTGTATGATACCATACTGATGGAGCCTATAGAACATAGAACACCAATGTGTAGCTTTAATGTAAACTATGCACTGGGGTGATTATGATATGCCAATGTAGGTTCATCGGTTATAACAAAGGGCCTACTCTGGTGGGGGATGGTTGATAATGAGGGAGGCTATGCGTAGACGGGGGCAAGAGGCATATGTGAAATCTCTGCATCTTCCCCTCAATCCTACTGTGAATCTCAAATTGCTGTAAAGGTTGTCTTAATTAAAAAAACGTTTCGGAGGTGCAGGTTCAATCTCTGGCTTCCCTCAGTGGGTTAAGGATCCATCATTGCCTCAAGCTGCAATGCAGGTCTCAGACGTGGCTTGGATGTAGCATTGCTATGGCTGTGGCATAGGCTGGCAGTCACAGCTCCGATTCGAGCCCTAGTCCAGGAACTTCCACATGCTACAGGTGCGGCCCTAAAAAAGGGGGAAAAAAGATTTCCTACTCTTGTTTATAGATTTTATTCCTTTATCTCTTTAAGCCTTTAAACATACTAATTTTTTATGTCTTTTATATTCTATTGTTTCCATTTCTTCATGTGTCAACTCTCCCGTTCTTTGTGGGATGTTTTCTTCATATCGGACTTCCTCAGATGTTTTATGATTTTTGTGTGTGAGCTCACCCTCATTGGGAATTATCTTCTAGGTGTGATGGTGGAGGTGTTCCCACTAGAGCCCCAGATTTTGAACACCTCCCTAGGGTTGTCTCGGCCTAAGTCTTAAGGGTTCACAGTTTCTCAATTGTCTTTTTCAGTTTCTGTGTTAGAGTTTCCATACTTTGTGAGTAATAAAAGTTTGGACCCGATATGCAAATCCAGCTTACCCTCTATTTCTAGAGGGTTTTTATTACCACCCATGGTCTGGATGTCTTAAAAGTTCTGAGCCATAACCCCTCTTCAAACATCCTGCTTTGGTTCTTGTTCCCTCATAGGTGTTAACTTAAACACATCTCCTGGTTATGTGTATAATAGTCTCTTAAGAAAGATAGGAGGGAGTTCCCATCCTAGCTCAGCAGTTCACGAACCTGACTAGCATCTATGAGGACACGGGTTCAATCCCTGGCCTCTCTCAGTGGGTTAAGGATCCAGTGTTGCTGTGACCTGTGGTGTAGGTCACAGGCATGGCTTGGATCCTGTGTGCTGTGGCTGTGGTGTAGGCTGGAGGCTACAGCTCCGAGTGGACCCCTGGCCTGGGAACCTCCATATGCCACTGGTGTGGCCCTAAAAAAAAAGAAAGAAAGAAAGATGGGAAAGGCTAGATATAGAATAGAATAACTTAGGAGTAATGTATTCGTTTATGACACCTAGAGACAGATCTTTCTTGCTCTTGGTGATCAAATATATATTTATATTACATATATATATTATATTTTTCAGCATATCTGTGTATTTAGAAAATGTCATGTGATCTTGGGCAAGCTATTCAACCTCTATATGTCCAGCTTCTTCATCATAAGACTGTACTGATGATTAAGCAAGTTAATTCAAGTTAATTCATGTTCTGCTTAGAACGGAACCTGGCCCAGAGGTGGTTAACAAATGTTATGACAATTATTTCTGCTTCTGCTCAGTTCTTTTTCTTGATCAGGCCTGGTCTCTTGCCTTATATATTTCAAATGTATTTTTTCAAAGAACCACAGCATCTTTTTAAAGTTCCTGCCCTCTCCCTACTCCCAACAGCAAACTCAACACAGGAAGTTATTAGATAATCTTAAAAGAAATTATCTTACAATGAGTTAAACTTATTACATTTGAATGTTCAAGTTCTGCCAATTCACACTGACAACAACCACTTTAAAATAATTGGCTTATGATGATTAAACCCATGAGTGATCTATCAAAAATTATCACCCAGAAAAATATCCCAAAAGCTCCTGGCCAAGGGCATTGCAAGTCTCGAAAGGGATTTTTCTGTGTCTTAGCTCATTTGGGCTGCTACATACCCTAGACTGAGGGGCTCATATACAACAGAAAATTATTTCTCACTGCTCTGGAGGCTGGAAAATTCAAGATCAAAGCACTGGAAGACTTGGTATTTGCTGAGAACCCTCTCCCTGGTTCATAGATGGCAGACCTCTCTCTGTACCCTCACACGGTGGAAGTGGCAAGAGAGCTCTCTGAGGTCTCTTTTCTAAAGACACACAGGCCCCTCACAGGCAGAGCCGTCATGACCTCATTGCGTGGCCCCATCCTCTGTACCATCAGTCACTGGAGGAGAGTTTTCATATATGAATTTGGGGGGTGGGGAGGGCGGACACAAACATTCAGTCTACGATACTCAGTTTCATTCTAGAATGTTCCCATAGCAGAACAGTAGACAAGCATTAAAAAGAGTGAAGGATTTAAGCTGTGCGGAATTGGAAAACTACCAAAACAATAGGTCCAGCCTAAGTAAAACAAAGGATGAATATAGGAGAGTGTGTGTGTGTGTGTGTGTGTGTGTGAGAGAGAGAGAGAGAGAGACAGAGAGAGAGAGAAAAAGAGAGGGAGAGAGAGGAAGGCAGGGAGGGAGAGAGGAAGGAGGGAAGGAAGGGAGGGAGAGACTATGTATAGAGGGAACATTTCTAGAAGGACACTCATGAAACTGTTAACAGAGGTTATGTAAAGTGTTTTTGAGCAGGAAAGTGACAAGTTTAGGATCGTGTCAGCAGACTCACATGGCTTATTGCGTGGGCTGGGGTGGGGAGGATTGAAAGTAATTGGGAGAGACAGATGCCAGGAGACCTTTTTAAAGGACGTGGCAATAGCACAGGTGAGAGTTGATGGGGGCCTATTCTGAAGCAGTGAGATACCGTGGAGGAGGAAAAAAGAAACCAGATGCTTTTCTGAGGTGCTCAAATGATACCCCCAGCACCTAGCATAGTACCTACGCCTGCTAGGTGCTCAACAAATGTACAAAATGAGTGGTTTCCTTGTAGAGAAAACTTAGAACTCCAGCTCCCAAAGGCATCTGCTGGGCACCTCAAGACAGACCCCGCTTCTCAGAGTTTGCTCACCCAGGCCTGGGCCCTGGGGGGCAGGGTCACAAGACAGGCTTCACAGGCAGGTGAGACCAGGGCCCGCATTTCGCTTGCACCCCTCTGGCCCCGCCCACTTAGATGCGTGGAACCAGTCCCTGCCCTGCGCCGCCACTCTTGCTCCACCAGGCACTCCACCAACAGCTGCTTCACTGCAGGTACCCTCTGACCTGTGCTGTGTGTCTCCGCGGCAGGAAAGGGGTGTCCTCAAACCCGTGGGCCTGGTCGTCTTCAAGACCAGAGGAGAAACAGGAAAACTGCAAATGAGAAAGGGGGAAAGAGAGCCAAGAAACAGACCTAACCCTAGACACACGCACACAGGCACACGCTGTGCCTGCCACCCTAACACTGTGCTCTTAGGAGGCGCTTAAAATAGGTTTTCTAAATGCATGAGACAATGAAAGGAGAGAGTGCAGGAGGATAACAGAATCTCAGAGCGTGGCGAATGAGGGGCAGCTGAAGGAAAGAGAACTGAGCCCCCTGAAGAAGAGAACATTCAGTGGACACCCCCCTAACCTCACACATGTGAAAGCTCCGCTGGGAGCCTCTGGTGGTCAGGGACAGCAAAGGGAAGAGGGAACGAATGCATTTATTCTGGCATTCCCTGGGTCTAATCTGGGGTCTGGTTTATAGTGTCTTGCTCGAATGTCTGTTTAATGAATTTAGGGGTGGGTGGATGGATAGATGATGCATGGAGGAGTGGATGAATGGGTGGATGGGTGGATAGATGGATGGATGGATGGGTGGACAGGTGGATGGAAGGGTAGACAGATGGGTAGATGGGTGGATGGCTGGTTGGGTGGATGAATGGTGGGTGGATGAATGGTGAGTAGATGAATGGATGGGTGGAGGGTGGAGGGGTGGGTGGATGAATGAGCAGATAGATGGGTGGATGGTGGTTGGATAAAAGACCGTGTCTATCTGGATTTCAGAGGCAAAACTGAAACCACAGTTTTGTAGCAGTCAGAGGGCTGTTAGAGAGCTTTCAAAGCTGTCCCTTAGCCACCCCTCCCTCCTGGGATTCCTGCCTCTGTGCAATCCCCTACCTCTGAGAGTAAGTTGTGCCTGATGACTTCGGCCCAGTGAGTAGAACACGGCGAAAGTGAAGGGCTATTGTTTCCCTGAGTCGATTTCAAAAGGCAGTGACTCCATCTTCCCGAACTCTGCTGCATTCCTTGGTGACCAGCTGCCACAGGGGAGAGGCCCTTTACGGGGCGGGGGAGGGGGGGGGAGGCTGAGGTCAACAGTGAGTAAGGAGCTGAGGCCTCAGTGCAAGAGTCCACTAGGAACTGAGTGCTGCCTGCAAGCCCGTGAACGTGGAGGAAGAACCTCCCCCAGTGGAGTTTAAGGCATAAGCCTCCTCCCAGGGGCCTCGAGTGCAGCCTGTGAGGGACTCTGGGCAGAGAACCCATCTAAGCCGGCCCAGGTTCCTGACCCACAGAAACTGTGAGTCAGCAAACGCGTGTGGCTTCAGGCCGCCACATCTTGGGTTAGTATGTTGCCAGGAACAGATAGCTAATGTAATGGCTAATTTGGGTTTAATATAAAAATGGACATTCTGGCAATTAAACTTGGCAAATAATGGTAGTGGTTAAGACAGCCCAGGTTTAGGGTACCCATTGGATGAGGTTTAATCCTGGATCCCCAACTTACTAGCCATGTGGCTTTGAGCAAGATGATCAACTTCTCTGAGCTCTGTTTCTGCATTTTTTTTTTTTTTGTGGTCTTTTCTAGGGCTGCACTGGTGGCATATGGAGGTTCCCAGGCTACGGGTCTAATCGGAGCTGTAGCCGCCAGTCTATGCCAGAGCCACAGCAATGCGGGATCCGAGCCGCGTCTGCAACCTACACCACAGCTCATGGCAACACCGGATCCTTAATCCACTGAGCAGGACCAGGAATCGAACCCACAACCTCACAGTTCCTAGTCGGATTCGTTAACCACTGAGCCACGATGGGAACTCCTGTTTCTGCATCTTCAAAAGGGGGATGAGGAGTTCCCACTGTGGCGCAGTGGGTTAAGGATCTGACATAGTCTCTGTGAGGATGTAGGTTCAACCCCTGGCCTCACTCAGTGGGTTAAGGATCTGGTGTTGCTGTAAGCTACAGCATAGGTCGCAGCTGCAGCTCAGATCCCGTGTTGCTGTGACTGTGGCGTAGACCTCAGCTGCAGCTCCAATTTGACCGCTAGCCTGGGAACTTCCATATGCTGCAGGTACAGCTGTAGAAAGGAAAAAAAAGAAAAAATAGGCATAAGTCTCTGCTCGTAGAGATAGTGCAAATATTACCTAAAGCGATAATGTTAAGTACTTAGCTCCGAACCTGTCACTGAAAAGAAGGTAACTATTAGCAATAATTAATAATAACAGTAATGGAGCAGCAAGAGTCCCCCGTCTGGAAGTGACGGGCTGAGGCATGATGTCACGTGCAAGAGGTGAATGGAAGCCGCGAGGACCACAAGCCCTTTCTCACAGCTCAGACTGAGCGCTTTGCGGTTGCCTGGCCAGAGCTGGGGCATGGGACTGGGGTTGTCAGGTGCCAAGGGACTGCCGGGGTTACCTTGCTCAAGGGGGCAGCACCAGCCGCTCCCTGCATTCCCCGTGTGTGTGGCCGTTTCCTCCCGCACGACCTCTGGGTCGGGTGTGTGGCCGCCACCCTGGCCGGGCCCAAGAGGCGCAGGACGGTAAACACCCAGGCAGGAAGTGATTGTCAAGGGCACGGGGCCAGGCGGGTCTGAAGGTCGGGAATGCTTCCTGGGGAGCCTTTCCCCGGAGAGGACAAAGCCACTGGCTGCGCGCTGTCTGGGACCCAGGGAGGGCGTCCGGACCCACCGGCCTGCTCCGAGGTCCCCACGGCACAGACGACGGGAGAGCAAGAGCTCCTCACCGGCAGGTGAGCAGAAAGTTTGGGCTTTTTTTTTTTTTTTTAAGGAAATGAGATAAAACAAGAGATGGAATGGGGGTGGCGGCCAGGGCAAGTGTTCGCAGGAGTGCCTGCCCAGCCCTTCCCTGAGAAAGAGCCTCGAGAGGGAAACAGCCCCGCATTTCCCTCTGGAGGTGGAGTCTCGCCGTGGCTTCTCCGTGCTCCCTGCCAGACTCGGCCTCACTGTCTGTGAACTGGGTGAATGCTCCTTCTAGGCTCCTCTCTGGATGGCCGTGGGAGCAAGGGAGATGAACAGGACAGGCTGCATCCTCCGTGGGGCCCCAGGCAAAATGACGAGGCCGGGCCCCCTGTTCAACAATTAAGAATTTCAAGAATTAGGAGTTCCCACTGTGGCTCAGCAGTAATGAACCTGACTGGTATCCATGAGGATGCGGGTTCCATCTCTGGTCTCGCTCGGTGGGTTAAGGATCTCGAGTTGCTGGGAGCTGCAGTGCAGGTCGCAGACATGGCTCAAATCTGGCGTTGCTGTGGTTGTGGTGGAGGCTGGCAGCTGCAGCTCTAATTCAGCCACTAGCCTGGGAACTTCCATATGCGGCAGGTACAGCCCTAAAAAGGAAAAAAAAAAAAAAAGGAATTTTGAGAATTAAGAATTTCAGAATTATTAAGAACAACAACAGCAGAGTGTTAGACCAAGCGAGGGGCTGTTCTAAGGGCAGGGCCTGTGTGCCTGCATGGGTCACACGCCCTCGGCTCCAGCCTTAAAAATAAACGTCTATGTAGATTGTGAAGTGCTAACAAACCGTGACTACTCTGTGTCCGTAGTTCCAATCTCAGAGGCAGAAAACACACGCGGGGGAATGGAAGTCACAGTGGTGAAGTGACAGCTCACTGCCACTGTCCCCGCGGCTCAGGGTTCCATGTCAGGACAGCAGGCCCCACCCTCCCAACCTTCCAGGCAGTCGCCCTGGGCTGGCACCGTGCCAAAGCCCGGTGGGACTCAAGTGTCTGGGGACACAGCTCTCTTGGAAGAGGAGGGTAGGTTGTTCTTTTCGATCTGGATTTGAAATTTGGGATGTTCCCACAATTCCTGGCTCTGTGGAACTGGGCTTGTGATCCTGCAGTTTTGACAGTTCTGCTGAGTTCTGACAGTGGCAACTGGACAAGTGCTCGTGTTCACGCAATAAGACCATTGCAGGGGAGGCCGCAACACCCCCGGCACTCCCCCCCCCGCCACCTCTCTGACCTTTCCTCTCCTTCTCCCTGTCTGCTTTTGCACTCAGATTTTCTCTTCCCTTTCCACTTCCGCCCTTGGCATTGCTTAGCCTGGTAGCAGTAGAAGCCAGTATCTCCAGGGGTGTCTTAAGCTTTCTCGTCCATGAAAACAGACAACATCTTCCTTGACTTCACTCTCAAGGCCACGCCTTCCTGGCATCCAAATTGTCTTGATAACCCTCCCTTGGAGGGGCTCCCCACAAGGAAGGCAGGGGGTCACGCCAGTGACAGTGACCAGAGATGGAGGAAGACCACTGCTTTAAGAACTTCCCCTTGCCTGTGGGAGACGTCTATGGCCTCGGCGAGGGCAGCCCTGGGCGCTCACACCAGTGGACACACCAGCCCAGAGGCCCAGAGGAAGAGGCCAGTTCTAGCAGCTGTGCTCTGCTGGTTCTTTCTCGGGCACTGGAGCCAGTGTCTGTCACAACAGAGAGCCCGTCTCCCAGGACAGGTCCTTCCCCACCCCCGTGAGCCCATTGCCACCCTAAGGAGGAGTCAGTGCCAGTGCTCAAAGGTTACCCCCAGCATGGCCCTAGAATGACAAAAATCCTTCCTTTGTTCTTTCATCAAATAATCGCTGAGCGCCTGGGACAGATGAGGCTTTGAAGAGCGGCTGGGGGCACGCAGGGGACCAGGGTGGCCCTCAGGCCGGCAGAGGAGAGCCAGTTAGAGGTGGGGGCACATAAAGCCCCCCTAAGTGCAAGAACGGTTTTGGGATCATGGGGCTGAGAGGCCTTCTGGCCGACTGAGCAGAAGGTTCCATCTCTGCGCCTATGGGCTGCTCCATTTCAGAGCCCCCCTTGGCGCTTTCAGGGGGCTCAGACCAAGAGACCGTGCCCCAGAAAAAACGGTCAGCCTGACTCCTTTCCTGAGTGGACAGTGGTTCTGGAGGCCCACCTCCCTGGGAGACCACTCTGGGCCTGGGCAGAAGACTTGCCCACTAAAGACGCCACATTTTCTGGAAGATTCCTTAGCGCATTTCCTCTGGGAGAAGAGCTCAGATGGCTGATTAAGCACCTGGGTGACTGGGAACTTGGGTCAGACCGTCTCTCAATCTTTCTATCTCAACTGGCCTTATCTTTGCCATGGGGAAAAAAAAATCACGTGTATGAATGGGGGAAGGAATCATCAGAGAACATCAGGGAGGCCAGCACGGAGGAGGTGGCCTTTGACCTGCACATGCTTAAGCCATCTTACATCACTTAATTATTTCACAAGAGGAGAAGAGCTGATGGGCACGGTTTTATATATTACAAAGGGAGCGCTCTAGCTTGAAAATAAGGTAGTAATTTGTTCGCACTTACCCTAATTGAATGCTGCAAGTTCTTGAAATAGCACTCTTCCGCAGAGAGCACATCCCCAGGGCGGGGACAGCAGGGTTTTAACCAGGTGAAACAGGAGCCCTGCGGGGCCTGGGGAGGGCGGAAGCAGAGGCAGGGACCTGGGGAAGCAAAAGGCCTGGGTAAAGGATGCTGACGGAACATGTTTGCTAGAGCAGGGGGAAGCTGGGGAGAGGTGGCTCTAACCCATGGGGCCTGGGTCCCAAAGGACCCCAGACGTCACCAGAGGCGTCCGTATGGCCAGCACGTCTGTGGGCACCCAGCCCTCACTTTACCCCAGCACGAGCTGGCTTTGCCTCTGTCACCTTCACGTTTATCTGGGGCGGGGGTGGGGGGGTTTGTGCACCAGTACAGGTGTCTCCCGGCTAGGAGCTCGGACCACCAGTGATCCAGGTCTTTGAGGAGCTGAAATGGAATGTTGATTCATTATTATTTAATGACAATGTTTTCTATCAGAAATAAACCCTTCAAAAACATAGGCTTTCCAGAGGACAAGAGCTTGGATCATGCCTTAAAAGGCTCAGAGAAGCTTGGAAGCCACTGGGGGCAGGGGAGGGCAGGGATTTAGAAGGCAGCAAAGCTGGACCCAGGGACTTTGACCCTCCAGGCTCCATCCAGAAGTGACAAGGGTCATCGACCATCCCCAGGGTGGCCGATGCGGGGAGCACTGTTCAGTCTCACACGCTGGTTTATACAACCCGCTTCTCTCCCTATTTCAATCCATCACAACAGTGTGCGTCTTGTGGACCGACTACGCAGGGAACACCCCATCCACCAGTCGGTGCTTGCCGCATGCTCGCCCCAGGCCAGCAGTGATGTGACAAGATGGACAAAACTCCTGCCCCTCTCCCAAGCTCCCCACCTTCATTCCAGGCCCCTGAGCTGCCTCTGCCCGCCCCCTTACTGCTGTCCAAATAAGCAGATTAAGAAAACCCAATTTCCTACTCACTGCTGATTCATTTGGCCTTCCTGAGCCAAAGCAGATTCCCATTAAATCCCACTAATGGGACGAATAGCTTCCAAGTATTTGAAATTTACAAAAACCTTGGCATAACGGGCTTTGTTCTTCATGATGCTCTCTAGACATAAATCTGCTCTGGAAAGTGAGCACATCTGTAAGGACATGTTCGCCCTCATCTGAGCGACTACAGATTCCTGGGTGGATTCTTATACTCTGGAGGAAAGCCCTCTTTTCTGCTGAGTTCCTTTTTAGGAAGTTAGCTTTGAACTTGAAAAGGATTTTCAGGTCCTTTGTTTCTGGATTAAAAAGGTATCTGGCACACGGACAACTTTTCCTAGTGCCTGAAATATCAGAGCAGTTGCCTGGAACTAACTTTTTACAGTTTTCTGGCCTCCTTAGAACCGATTCAGAGTCAAGATCAAAGTCACTTGCGGTCGACTAATGTGGGTTCCAAGTCAAGGTTAAGACGGGGAGATTCCAGCTAGGGGTCAACGTGAGGCCATCTCGATGCTCAATCAAAGATAAACAGATCCACCTAAGTGAGGCTTGGAAAAACACAATTAGAGCTGATTTGCGTATGCATTGGCGAAATATCACAGAAACGGCCATGTGTGGCATCTTTTAACTGTGGCCACAGTCTGCGGGGGTCGAGGTGGCCTTCTTGTCAACACTGGGCCCCAGGCTGGGTCACTGTCTACTTTTTGTCTCTCTTTGAACTCTCTACAATCTGATAAGGCTGTTTTCTCAGGAAGGGCTGTTTGCTTTATGTAAGACTATCCTAAACTAAAGGCGGTGAGAAAGAGATTACAAACTATGCTCTTAATGCTTTGCCAGAACCAAGCTGTCCCCACTACTTGCTGGCTGTGTGACCTTGGCTGAGTCGGTCAACCTCTCTGAACTTCCACTTTCTCTACTAGGAAAATGAAGGGCATGGGACAAAGGCAGTAATGATCCTATAGGCTCGCCCCGGGTGTTCAATGAGACAATGAATGAATGGATGATGAACTACTCAATGAGCAATGAGTGTGGCTCTCACATCTATTCTGCCGGTGGCCTTGAGAAAGAAAATAGACCCTTTTTTTCCAATGTAGGAGTTGACTTTAAGCATCAGGGAGGGAACATATCAATTCATGCAGGGAACTGAGCAGGAAACATGAGTGAGAACCCTCCAGCAGGCGTCCTTTGAAGAGTCTGTCCAATCTGCTCAAGTGCTCTGAGCTGGTTCAACTTGGGGAACTCCCTTTCTGTGTTCACATCTGCCTGCTGTCAGCTGGGAAGACCACACATCCTGCAAACTCTCCCTCGAGGTGCTGGTGTGTTGGACTCAGTAGTTATTTCCCACCAGTGACTATTTTGATAAGTGAAGGCATTTTTTCTGGCAAAAAAACCCAATGCTCCAGAATTTTTTTTTCCCTTCCAGTTTCATTGAGATGTAATTGACACGCAGCACTGGACACGTTTAAGGTAACAATCTGTCTGATGTACGGCATGAAATGACTACCACGATAAGTTCAGTGACCAACCATCATCTCACAGAGACACCAAGTTAAAGGAATAGAGGAAAAAATTAGTTTTCCTTGTGAGGAGAACTCTTGGGAGTTATCCTTTGAACAACCTCCATATGTAACACACGGCAGTGTTAATTATATTTGTCGTGCCCTACATTACGTCTTGTGCCCGGAAGTTTGTACACTTTCACTGCCCTCATCCAATCCCCGCTCTTCTCACCTCCTACATCTGGTAACCACGAATCAGATCTCTCTTCTATGAGTTTGTTTTTAAAGTACAATTGACCTACAACACTGTTAGTTCCTGTCCTACAACATAATTTGATATTTCTATACATTTCAACATGACCACCATGGTAAATCTAGTCACAATATGTCACCTTACAAAAGGTACTATATAGTTATTGACTATATTCCCCATATTGAGAATGTCATACATTTCATACTCATTAATTTTGCAGATGGGAGTATGTGCCTCTAAATCTCCTTCAGCTATTTCTTTCCTTCTCCCACCTCCTCCTCTCCGGCAACCATCTGTTTGTTCTCTGTATCGATGACCCTGTTTCTGTTTAGTTGTGTTTGCTTATTTGTTTTGTTTCACAGATTCCACATATAAGTGAAATCATACAGTATCGGTCTTTCTCTATTTGACTTATTTCACTTGACATAATAATACCCTCCAGGTCCATCCATGCAGTCACCAATGGCAAGATTTCATTCTTTCTTTATGGCTGAGTAATATTCCCTACACATATACACCCAATATTCTTTATCCATTCATTTATTGATAGGCACTTAAGTTTCTTTCATATCTTGGCTATTGTTAATAATGCTGCATTGAATATAGGGGTGTGTATCAGTGCATATTAGAATTAGTGTTTTCATTTTCTTCAAATAAATACCCAGGATCATACAGTGGTTCTATTTTTAATTTTTTGAGGAACTGTACTATTTTCCACAGTGGCTTCACGAATTTACAGTGCCAGCAGAAGTCCCTTTTCTCCATATCCTTGTCATCACTTGTTATTTGTTGTCTTTTTGAAAATAGCCATTCTGACAGGTGGTATTTCATTGTGGTTTTGATTTGCTTTCCCCTGATTGTTAGTGATGCTGAGCATCTTTTCACATGTCTGGGGGCTATCTATGTCTTTTTTGGAAACATGTCTTCAGATCCTCTGCCCATTTTTTACTCAGATTGCTTTTTTGATGTTGAATTGTATGAGTTCTTTGTATATTTTGGATATTAGCCCCTAATAGGAGCTATAGATCACAAATATCTTCTCCCATTCAGTAGATGACTTTTTGTTTTGTTGATAGTTTCCTTTGCTGCACAAAAGCTTTTAAGTTTAGCAGTAGTCCCATTTGTTTGTATTTGCTTTTGTTTCTCTTGCCTGAGGGGACATAGCCCCCCAAAATATTACTAAGACTGATATCAAAGAGCTTACTAATGATTTCTTCTAGATGTTATATGGTTTAAGATCTTACGTTTAAGTCTTTAATCCATGTTAAATTTATTTTGTGCATGGTATGAAACAGCAGTCCAGCTTGATTCTTTTCCATGAGCTGTTCAGTTTTCCAAAAACCATTTATTGAAGAGGCTTCTTTTCCCCATTATATATTCTTGTCTCCTTTGCTGTAGATTAATTGCCCATACAAATGTGGGTCTATTTATGGGCTTTCTATTCTGTTCTGTTGATCTATGTGGCTGATTTGTGACAGCACCATACTGTTTTTGTTACAGCAACTTTGTAGTATAGTTTGAAATTAGGGAGTGTGATACCTCCAGCTTTGTTCTTCCTTCTTAAGGCTGTTCTGGCTATTCAGGATCTTCTTTGTTCCCATGCAAATTATAGAAGTATTTGTTCTCGTTCTGTGAAAAATGTCATTGGCATTTAGACAGGGATTGCATTGAATCTGTAGACTGCCTTGATCCCTCTGTATGGTCATTTTAACAATATTAATTCTTCAAGTCCATGAACATGGTATACCTTTCCATCTGTTTGTGTCATTTTCAGTTTCCTTAATCAATGTCTTATAGTTTTCCAAGTAAAGGTCTTTTACATCCTTAGTTAGATTTATCCCTATGTACCTTATTATTTTGATGCAATTGTAAATGGGGTTGTTTTCTTAATTTCTCTTTCAGATAGTTTTCTGTGTCTAGAAATGCAACAGATTTCCGTACGTTAATTTTGCATCCTACAACTTAGCCAAATTCATTGATGAGTTCTAATAGTAGTGTGTGTGTCTGTGTGTGTGTATGTGTGTGTGTGTGTGTGTGTGTGTGTGTGTGTGTGTGGTGGTGGTGGTGGTGTCTTTAGGATTTTCTATGTATAGTATATCATCTGCAAACAGTGATAGTTTTACTTCTTCCTTTCTAATTTGGATTCCTTGTATTCCTTTTTCCTGCGTGATCACTGTGGCTAGGATTTGCAATACTGTAGTCAAGCAAGAGCTCACTGCCTCATGCACACAGAAGCCAATACTATGGCACCAGCTTCTGAGGAAAGATCTTCATTGTGAGGTGTCCCTGTAAGGAGACAGGAGACAAGTCTCAAATCTGTCTACTCAGTCTGAGGCTTGGGGTGAAATTTAAGAAGTTAGGGGAATTTCAAACTTGAGAGCTAATTGGTTAGTCTTGAATCAGTCCATATATACTACTCATGCTGCTGGAAATCAGATGTTCCTCACTAAAGGATTTCTCATTTCATAAAGGTCCCTGGTGGCAACATTTCTATTCTTGTTTTCCATAGATCAAAGTTTCTTGGTTCTGGGGTCATCCTGGAGACATGGGTCCCTGTCTTGCACAGGCATAGTGCTATCTCTGTAAAAAAACTTCAGGGGTTGTGTAACCTGTTTTAAGGGAGCAAAGCCAGTTTAGGCTAGTCAATGTGTTACATGCTGTTTCAACACTACATTGAATAAAATGGTGAGAGTGGGAATCCTTGCCTTGTTCCTGATCTTAGAAGAAATGCATTCAGATTTTCACCATTGAATGTAATGTTCCAGTGCTCCACATTTTTTTAAAACTAGCTTAGTAGATGCTGGTGTGAAAGAAATGGGAGGAAATCAATAGAGGATGAACCTCACAGATTTAGGGCTCCATCTGAAAGAAGAGTGTATTAGCTTTCTTCTGCTGCTGTAACAAACAACCACACATTTTTTTTTTTGGCTTAAAACAACATAAATGTATCATCTTATAGATCTGGAAGACAGAAACCCAAAATGAATCTTTCTGGGCAGCTTTCCTTCTGTAGACTCCAGGGGAGAATGTTCCCTTGCCTTTTCCATCTTTAGAGGCTGCACACATTCTCTGCCTTGTGGCCTCTTCCTCCATCTTCAAAGCCAGCAGTGTAGCACCTTCAAATCTCTGACTCCTTTTACAAAGACCCTTGTGGTTACGTTGGACCCACCTGGGATTACCATACAGGATAATCTCTTTATTTCAATTTTTAATTTAATCACATCTGCAAAGAACCTTTTGCTACATAAGGTAACATATTCACAGGTTGCAGGTACTGGGACAGGAATGTTCTGGCCTGGATTGGGCAAGTTGGCATGCTGCATCGCACCACTAAGAGATAACAGAGTTTTCTTAAGTATATCTCTGATGTGTTTGGAAACAATGGATAACTTTAAAAAAATGTTTTCATTGCTAAAGCCATGCAATCAAAAGTAAAATATAATGTAATATAGATTACCTGCAATGAAATTCAGATAACGTTCATGTTTACATAGATCTATATTTTTTATCTTTGGCTGACAAATGTTGGATCAGGGTTTTCTGCTCTTTTGTTGAAACCCTCTGGCAAGTCCAGGGTTTATGTCTGAGACCTTGCCATCCCCAGCCCATTTGAACATGCCTAGAGCATGTTTCTGCCCAATCACAACAAGTTCGAGGCCTAAAGAGATGGTTCTGTGACACTAGGGTTTAGTTCTTTCAGAGAAGGGGGTGTGGTGCAAGCACATGGTTATTCCAACCTAGAGGAGTAGTCCAGGGGCTCAGAGAAGTCTTCCTTCTGGCTAAGAAACTGCACAGAAATGCCTGACAACGTACCTGCTCCCTGCTGGTGCTCAGGGCTATGCCTATGGTGTGTAGGGACAACCTCATGGGTACTGCCTCCTTCCTCCATGTCCCACGTGGGGACATGTTTGAGGAGCCATCCTGAGAGCTCAGCCATCCCTGCTGTAACCCCAGGACACTCTGAGTCCCAGGACCAACTGCTTCAGGGAGTAGCATGGGGATGAGGGAGGGGGGGCTTGAAGGGTCAGGCCATGCTGATAGCATTTACCCATCAGCCCCAGGAGAGGATGAGGAGGTCAAGTGCAAGGCTCTGGCACTCCAAGGGCCGGCTGGTTTACTGGTCCATGTTCCAACAATGGCAGAGAGGGAGGTGGGAGGTACCGGAAAGGTAGCCTCTGTTGCTTAGAGAACAAAGCGGGCACAGCTGGAGAAATCAAGTCGGCTTACTGGCCGGAATTGCACAGTGTCCATGTGACATCCGTCTGCCTTCGCCTAAGTGAGGTCAGAAAGTGCCAACGCACCTCAAGACCTGGGTTTATTGGAACATAAGGAGACTTATGGGGAGGGGGGTAAACAGAACAATGGCCAAGTTGGAGCAGCAAACCCGGCCTGGGGCACCACCTCGAACATTCAGCAAAAGCTATTTGAGCACCTGTGGTGTGTGTCAGGTTCTGGGTGTGTGTGTGTGTTTGAGGGGGGTGGGTGCTGGTCAGAGAACCCACAGATGGGGCTTGAGGTGGGACTGGCCAGCTGCAGCCCGGGGAGACCTCAGCTTGGCACCTATTCATTGTACCCACGGGAGCCAATCGTCCATGCCCCAGGCAGAGCCCTGTACCCTGCATCCCTGGGGCCAGGCATGTGGTATGGGTGCTCAGTAAGCACCTGCTGCTTAGAGGAGGGGTCAGTGGAGGCACAGAAGTCTCCCTGCACTTCCGCGAGGGTGGGCTGTGCATGGACAGGCTTCTCAGGCCACCGGGGACAAGTGGGGAGCCTCCTTTATGCACTGGGTGTGACGTGACAGAGCCTCGCAAGCTTTGGGACTGAAGTGCATGGATGCAAGAACATGGCAAGTAAGTGCCGGAGGGACAGGGTAGCAGAGAGCAGTGGGATGGTCCCCGGCAGACGCACACTCCTGCACTCAGCTCCAGATTTCCAGAAAGCCAAGGTGGAGCAGTGCTTCATCAGAGCACCTGGGGGGCTTGTTAAGGGGACTGCCCCCTCCCCCACGGCTCCCATCCCCCAAGGCCTCTGGCAGGTCCAGGGTGGGGCCAGGAATCTGCATTTCTTAAAAGCTCCCAAATGCTCCCACTGCTGCTGCTTAAACTGGACCACATTTTAGGACCTGCTGACCTGGAGAGAGGAAAGAAAGCCACGGCTCGAAGAGAAAGGAACCGCGTGGTAACAGGTCCATCCCAGTAGCTTCAATTCAGCGTTTCTGGAAGATCATTCCCTTTCCACAGTCACAGTTCTTAACAGAGCCATGGACCACCTGGGCCATTAATACCGTCTACAGGTGGGCTTTAATTTAAATTCTCTATTTATTTGCATCCTCAGCATAAATACCTAGGACATCGCAGGTCTGGCGTGCTAATTGCATTTCCTCTAAAACACATAAAATACGTGACTATTAGGTTTTTGCATGTTTGACAGATGTCCCTCCTAAAATCAGCCGCTGGTTGAGATGGCGGGGCTGGAAGGAGCAGAGGGTGCCGACTAGGTTCATCCAAAGCTCGTATTTCGGGAGCGAGGGAAGTGGAAGAAAACACAGGCCCTTGATCAGCGGCTCTGCCTCTGCGGTCTGTTTCCCAAACTCTCTCCCCTGGAACGCTTCGCTCACCGGAACCGAAACAGAACCCCCAGCCGCTCCGCCCCTGCTGCCCCCTGGCTCTGTCTCCTTCCTCCCTTCGGCTCTTCCTGCTCCCGCCTGCCCACCAGCAAGGCCCAGGCACCCTCTGCGGGCCTGGTCCCGACAGTCCACACCTCCACCAGCCTCTGTGTACCTAACCTCCTGAGTAAACCCTCCACGGGCCGATGTCACCTCCCTCACGAGGACAGGGCTGCGAGGAGACCACAAGCTCCCAGGCCAGGCTCCGAGAATGCTTCCAGAATCGCACAGATGCACAGACGACAGAAGGTTCCAGAGAGGGAGAGAAGCCAGAGGAGGGCGTCAGGAAATTCCCGCCCGCCGGCCCCCTGGGGCCCACGTCTGAGAGGAGACCACATTTGCTTCGTGACCAGACCGAGCACCGGGGGACACGGCCACGCTCAGCGACGGACTGGATGGAACCCACCAAGCACACGGCTGCCCACTCCGACCCGTGCCCTAAACCGCTGTCAACCCCAGATCCACACCCCTAGGGAAGCCAGGCAGAGAACCCCTGCAGCCAGGATAAGAAAACACTTTTAAGAGATTTTAATTGGAGAAATATAAGGAATCAAAGAATAAAAGGAGCACCCCAGTCTGGCTAACCCGGAATGGGAAACAGGAAAGCTTCTCTCTCCCTCTCTCTCTTTCTGTCTGTCTGGCCCTCTCTCTCTCTGTCTCCCTCTCTCTCTGTCTCTCCTGTCCATCTGTCTGTCCTTCTATCTCTGTGTGTCTGTCTGTGTCTCTGTCTGTCCCTCTGTCTCTCTCCATCTCTGTCTGTCTCTCTCTGTCCTCATCTGCGACCTAGGAAAGGCCACGTGAGGACACATCAGCAAGGTGGCCGTCCACAGGCCAGGAAGGGGCTCTTCCAGAACCAGCCACACTTGACCTTGGACTTCCAGCCTCCAGAAAGGGGAGAAAATAAATCTGTTGTTTAGGCCCCATCTATGGGGTTTTATTAAGATAGCCCTAGCTGACTAAGGCGCCGGTATTGGTCTTGTCAGTTTTAGCAGGCCTTTTTACAAATCCTCTAGAACTGGGGTCAATAGTGAGTTCACGGCAGCCCCCATGCCAGGCCTCGACAAGCACCCAGTGTGCAGAGCACGGCTTCCTGCACGTCTGGCTGCGTGGATGGCACTGCCCGCTTTTAGGCAGCGTCTGTCTTGTGCTGTGACCGGGCTCGGCTGCCCTGGCCAGCCTCCCTCTGGCTGATCCGCAGACCTTGGCCCACAGGCGGGGCGGGAGCTTGCCAAGGGCAGTGGCTCGCCCAGAAGGAGTGGCCCTTGTCCCCAGCTCACTCCCTCCTGTGCTCACCAAAGCAGGTCTGGTTGTGGGGCGTGTGACAGAGGGTCAATGTCCGCTAATTAGTTAAACGAACTCTGGGTGACGAGGAAAACTGCAGCAGCTCGCTCGGCTCCAGCCTCACTTTGAGAAAGTAGGTTGAGCCCCCTCCTCCCCCACTCAGCTGAGAGTGGCTGCTGTCCCTGTGGTGCCCAGAGGGGACAGGACTCTCAGGAGCTGCCACCAGCCTGTCCCCAGAGACAAGGCATAGATTCTGCTCACTGGGACGGAGCCAAGGCCTGCAGAGCCCCTAGATCTGTTCATTTCAAACCCTATACTTGTTTTTTTATATCAAATATCACACACATTTTACAGTCGTGAAGTCTTTTTTGCGCCAAAATAGAAAACCAATTTAAACAAGTGGATCATTCATTTAGTTGCCAGGAGTCGAAGGAGCAGCCCGGGGCAGGCGTGCTTGGTGTTGCTGTGACGCCAGGCGTCGTAACCCCGTGGATTCCTTGCACTATCACTGCACCAAGGGTAGACATTTCCAGAAGGAAGAGAAGCCAGAGGAGGGGTGTGTTCACATTGGAGATGGATGACAGCCCATGACCCAGGGCCAAGCACAGGGTGGAGACAGAGGGGCTCGGCGTGTGAGTGGAGGGAACCCATTGAGGACACAGCTGGCCACTTCAACCCCGCATGAGCCTGGCTTGTGCCGTCGCCCTCCAGATGGGGAGCCGAGGGCTTAGGGTGTGTCAAGGGCCCAGGGAGACCCACCCCCGGAGCCCTGCCCCCTCCACCCTGGGTGGGGGGTGCTGCAGCTTCAGCCTTGGCCATCAGGGAAGTGAGGAGACCACCCACTGAGAGCTGGCGTGCACAAGAAGTGAGCGGGTGGGGGGCTCCCCCACACTCACCAAGAAGCCTGCTAATTGATAACCGTGGGCCACGGCCACTTTGGAGGTCACCCCTGCACCTGGCTTGAGCCTCTGCCCCCAGACTACCCAGGGCTCCCCGCGAAGGCTCCACACAGCAGGGCGGGGAGGTGCTGAACAGAGTGCAGCCCCAGGTCGTGAGTCCCCAGGGAGCCCGATGGCCCGGCCCCCAGAGAGGACAGGGCTGCTCTGTCCCAGCTCCTGGCTCTGTCCCCTGCCGTGTGCTCTGTCCCCGGGTCTCTGCTTGCTTCCTTGCTTCCTGGGCACGTGCTCCACCTCCCAGGGCCTCTGCAGGCTCCCCTGTGCCCATTCCTCTCCTCCCGGCAGCGCGGCAGGGCTCTGGGACCTGCAAGACCCGAGTTCTTGTGGCGGTCCTGTGCTGTGCGATCCTGGGCAAGTGACTGAGTTTCTCTGAGCTTCGGATTCCTCATCTCTAACATGTGACTAATAATAGTACCCCCAGCCCAGCCCCCTCCCCAGCATTGTGTGAGGATCAAATGCGTTAACGAGGAAGTGCCTAGGAGTTCCCATTGTGGCGCAGCAGAAACGAATCCGACTAGGAACCATGAGGTTGCGGGTTCGATACCTGGCCTCGCTCAGTGGGTTGAGGATCCGGCGTTGCCATGAGCTGTGGTGTAGGTCGCAGATGCAGCTCGGATCCCATGTTACAGTGGCTGTGGTGTAGGCTGGCAGCTGTAGCTCCAATTAGACCCCTAGCCTTGGAACCTCCATATGCCGCAGGTTCGACCCTAAAAAGCAAAAAAATAAAAAAAAATAAAAAAACAGGGTCCAGCCTCTCTAGGAAGCAAGGAGGCCACATCGGCAGTTCAGGGCATTTCCCCCCAGAGGTCTCGTCCCAGGCACCACCTCCGGGGCTGGGGAGGGAGGAGGACAGGTCTTCAGGAGCGGTGGTGGTGTTCTCCCGGGTCTGGGTGTGGCTACACCGCCTGTCGACACTCAGCGTCTACACTTAGACTACCGCACTTTCTGTACTCTTCTATACTCGGGTTTCTAAAAAAATCCAAAAAAAAAAACCTATATGACAGGGAGAAATAGAAGCGTCACCTCCCTCTTCATCGTACAGCCTAAGAATTGGTTGAAATCACTTCAGGATGCCCCGGGGGGTCTTCTCCGGGCTCTTTTATCCTCGGCCAATAAGGTTTTATGAACTCAAGTGGCCTCAACAGACGACAGGACAAGCTGGCTGGCTAAAACCAGACAGGAGCTGCAGATCAACACGTCTGAAACCAACATTGCCATCTTTGGTCGGTGCTGCTGCTTCCGCTCCCCTCCCCGTGGTTTATAGGCAACATTTTCGGGGAACAAGCTGCCTCATTCAGTTACCTTCACAAAGAGTTTGTCTTGGAGGAGACACCAGGAAACAGCGTCGCACAAGGAAAGACATTCTGTGGATGTTTGACTCTGGGTTGGGGGGGGGCGGGTTGGAGGCCAAAAGAAGCATCTAGCCTCACTGGCCAAGGAATTTTCCAGGCAAGACGTCTCGGGGCCTTGGCACCACGGAAGGCAGCTTTGTGGCTCCGTAGCCTACCTGCCTGTGGGCAAGAGGAGACTGAAGACACTGTCTTTTATGAGGATAACCTTGGGCCTCCTGGAAAGATCCTGTTCCCTCGTTTTCCTTAAGGCTGTCAGCTCTCCAAATCTTAGTTTATTCTATTCGGGAATATAACGGGCAACCATGAGTTCCCACTGTAGGCTCAGCAGGTTAAGAACCTGACATTGGCCGTGAGCTGTGGTGTAGGTTGCAGACGCGGCTCGGATCCTGCGTTGCTGTGGCTGCGGCGCAGGCCGGTGGCCACAGCTCCGATTAGACCCCTAGCCTGGGAACCTCCACATGCCGCGGGTGCGGCCATAAACCCGCGGCCATAAAAAAAAAATGACAAAAGGCAAAAAAAAAAAAAAAAAGAACCTGACATTGTATCCCTGAGGATACGGGTTCAATCCCTGGCCTCGCTCAGTGGGTTAATGATCCAGCGGTGGTGGAGCTTGAGTATGTGGCTCAGATCTGGGGTGGCTGTGGCATAGGCTGCAGCTCCCATTTGATCCCTAGCCCAGGAACTTCCATATGCAGCAGATGCATATGGAAAAGGAAAACAAAACAAAACAAAACAAAAAACAGGCAACCAGACAAGCGGCCTCCAGGTGCCTCATCTCAGGACCATCCCATCAGGTGCCGATCAGACGTGCCCCGAGGGGAAGATGGGAAGCCACGTCTCCTCCCCGAACTCTTCTAAAATCTCCTCCCATCAGGCAGAAGCCTGCACTGTGTCGCCCGCACAGTTGCTTCTGCTTGGCTGCGTTTTGTGTGAAGCCATCAGCCTGCATGGAGGGAGCCACGGAGGAGGAGAGGCTTATGACACCTCTTTGCATGCGTGGCCTTGCGGGTCCAGGCGAAAGCTGCCGACTGGAATGAACAGCCTGGAGCCCAGGCGTCGCTGGAGACGCTCACTGCCCCGCACACCCCTGAGACCCACTTCGGCCGGACTCAGCCCGAAACCTGCGTCTAAGGCCCGGGAAAGCATATACCTAACAGGCTCCGCAGTGTCTGAAAATCACCGCCCTGTATCGCCCTCCCCTACACAGGCCCTTAGTTCTAACAATTTCTCCTGAGCAACCGGCCGATTTTTATCCCTGAACGTAGCAGACTGATTCACCGACACATCTCCCCTTTCCATGCTGGCTGCGAGGAAGCTGAGGGACAATTTGGACCCATTCATAGCAAGAGTCTTTGTCATAGGAATTTTTTAACCTTATCCCCGCATTACGTTTTATGTCCCCATCTTTTCATTTTTCTTTCTTTTGTCCTTTTTTAAAATTTATGCTGTGTGGGCTAAGTGAGCTACAGGTATAAATAGGCATTATTTTTACAAAGGGAAACCACGCCTCTGTACTCACTGGCATCACAAGGCATAAAGAAGACAGTTCCCACACACTGACCGCCAGCCCTGCGAATCCTCGAGATACTCCCAGCACTTAGGCGACCTTTGTCCTCCCAACATCAAAGTCGAGGAATGGGAGGTCCCCAGGGGAAGTCACATGCGCGGCTCCTGAGACAAGAGAGGGGCTGATCATGGCTGACGACCCACATTGGCTCCACTGTTGGCCCCACATTGGCTCCACTCAGTCGAGGCTCTCGACATGTCTACTGCTCTCCCCAGTTTTTCACAGCAAGACCTGGGGACCGTGGACTCCCTCTCGAAACGTTCTCCTTTGACCCTGACGGAGGCGGAGGGATGGAACCCTAGAATACGCTGGCCCAGTCCAGGCCTTTGTTTATCTTTTTCCAGTCCAGGCCTTTGTTTATATTCTTCCAGTAACTTGACTGACTGCCTCTTTTTTACAAAAAAAAAGAACTTAAACACACATTAACCTGCTATATAGCACAGGGAACTATAGCCAATTGCCTGTGATAGAAAATGATGGAAAATAATATCAGAAAAATTATATATATATATATGATTGACTGGGTCACTTTGCTGTGCAGCAGAAACAATAGGAAATTGTTTCTGAACAGCAGAAATCAACGGAACCTGGTAAATCAACTCTACTTTTAGAAAAATTTTAAAACACACCTTAAAAGAGGCAAGTTGAAACGAATTAAGTAATAATAAAAAGATGTAAATATAAAGGACATTTAGTAAAATTTTATGCAGCTGTTATAAGGCAATGTATATATATACCTAGTTCCTTGAACTAGAACATTCTCCAAACACATTGTTTAACAGGAAGAAAAAAGTAATAAGACATCCCATGTAGTTTTTTTAAATACTCTGTAGTTTTAGGAAGATATTAATGCTTCAGTTCCATTGGAGTTTATTTGGGAAATTTATTTTGAGCTCTAAGCTGATATTTTTCCCAAAGGCTAGTCAATATTCCAAACTTTGACATGCTCCTTTTATAACAAAAACAATCTTGGTGAAATACAATTCACAGTGCACACAAATCACCCATTTAGAGTATACAATTCAGTGGTTTTTGGTGTGCTCACGGAGTTGTGTAACCATCACCACAACCATTTTTAGAACATTTTCATTATCTTCCCCAAAGAAATCCCATCGCCGCTGCAGTCACTCAGTGCCCAAAAGCCACAACCCACAACCCTTCCAGCCCTTGGCAACCACTAACCTACTTTCTCTATGGATCTGCCTGTTCTGGACAGTTCACTTAAGTGAAATCAAACAACGCGTAGTCCTGCGTGACTGGCTTCTTTCACTTAGCAAAATGCTTTCAAAGTTCATTCACGTTGTAGCACATACGGACACTTCGTTTTTACAGCTGTATATTATCCCAGCGGCTAGCCTCAGCACACTCTGTCCATTCTTCAGTTGATGGACATTGGGCTGTTAACCACTTCTTTGCCTGTGATAAATAATGCTGCTACGAACATTCACGGACAACATTTTGTGTTCACAAATGTTTGCACTTCTCTTGAAGATATACTTAGGAGTGGAATGGCTGGGTCATAACAATAATTCTATGTTTAAGCTTTTGAGGAACCGCCAGACTATTTCCCAAAACGCCTGCACCATTTTACATTCCCATAGGACGCAGTGTATAGGGTTCCACTTTCTCCATGGCACCACTTGTTATTATCGGTTTTTTGATTATAACCATCCTAGTGAATATGAAGTAGTATCTCATTATAGTTTTGATTTGCATTTCCCAGATGTTAAACAAGTTTTCACGTGCTTCTTGGCCATTGGTATAACTTCTCTGGAGAAATGTCTATTCAGATCCTGTGTGATATTTTAACTGGGTTATTTTATTTTTGAGTTTTATGAGTTCTTTACATAGTCTACACGAGACCTTCATCAGATATGATTTGCAAATTTTTTCTCCTATTTTGAGTTGTTTTCTTCACCTTCTTGATCGTGCATAAAATGTGAAGCATAAAAGTTCATAAAGCATAAAAGCTTTTGAATCACAAATGTTTGAAGCATGAAAGTTTTTAATTTTGATAATATCCAACTTACTTTTTCCTCTTGTTGCTCGTGCTCTGGGTGTCCTATATAAGAAACTACTGCCTAATCCAATATGAGGAAGATTCATACCTGTGTTTTCTGCCGATAATTTTTATACTTTTAGCTTCTACATTTAAGCCTTTGGTCCATTTTGATTTAACTTTTGTGTATGGCATAGGTAGAGATCCAAATGCATTCTTTTGCAGGTGGATACTCAGTGGCCCCAGCAATACTTGTTGAAAAGACTCTTGTTCTCTGTTGGATGGTCTTAGCATCCTTCTCAAAAATCAGCTGAACATGGATCGATGGGTTGATTTATGGATTCTCAATACTATTCTATTGATCTATAGGTTTATTCTTATATCAGCACCACATTGTCTTGATTACTGTTGCTTTGTAGTTAAGTTTTGAAATTCAGGAAATGAGAGTCCAGCTTTATTCTTTTTCAAGATAGTTTTGGTATGGATCCTTGAATTTCCATATGAATTTTGTGATCGGTTTATTATTTTCTACAGAGAAGCTGGGGTTTTGATTTGGATTTTGTGTTAAATATGTGGATCAGTTTGGAGAACAATACCATCTTAATATTAGTTCTCCTGACCCGTGACAATAGAACGTTTTTCCATTTATTTAGGTGTTCCTTAATTTCTTTCAATACTTTGTAGTGTTCAGAGTGTACATTGGTGCTTTTTTGTTAAATTTATCTTCCTAAATATTTTTTTAGTGATATTATAAATGGAATTTTTTTCTTAATTTCATTTCTGGTGTGTTTATTCCTACTGTATAAACATACAGTTGACTTTTGTATCACGTATCATGAAACAAGCTGAATTTTATTTCCAACAGTTTTCTTTTTTTCTTCTTAATGGATTTTATTTCAATTATAGGTGTACATAAATCATCACAAGTCAGTTTTACAGATTTTGTATCCCAAACCCACAGTGCATCTCCCCACCTCCCAGACTGTCTTATTTGAAAAACCAAGGTTTTCCAAAGTCTGTGAGTCATTGTCTGCTCTGCAAAGAGGTTCATTGTGTCTTTTTAGTTTCCACATGTAAGCGGTAGCATTGGGTGTTGCTGTCTAATTGTCTGACTGGTTTCACTTCGCATGATAATTTCTAGGTCCATCCATGTTGCTATAAATGTTGGTAATTCGTTCCTTTTCATGGCTGAGTAATATTCCATTGTGTGTATGTACCATATCTTCCCTATCCACTCCTCTGTCGATGGGCATTTAGGTTGTTTCCATGACCTGGCTATTGCATAGAGGGCTGCGATGAACACTGGAGTACATGTGTCTTTTTGAGTCATGGTTTCCTCTGGATAGATGCCCAGGAGTGGGATTGCTGGATCAAATGGTAATTCTATTTTGAGTTTTCTGAGGAATCTCCATACTGTTTTCCACAGTGGTTGCACCAATTTGCATTCCCACCAACAGTGTAATAGGGATCCTTTTTCTCCACACCCTCTCCAGCACTAATTGTTTGTAGACTTTTTGATGACGGCCATTCTGGCCTGTGTAAGGTGGTACCTCATAGTGGTTTTGATTTGCATTTCTCTAACGAGGAGCGATGTCGAACGTCTTTTCATGTGTTTATTTGCCATCTTCATGTCTTCTTTGGAGAATTGTCTGCCTAGATCCTCTGCCCATTTTTTGATGGGATTGTTTGTTTCTTTGGTGTTGAGCTTCCAACAGTTTTCTTTAGGGAATTCTAAATACAAGATCATGTCATTTGCAAATTGAGTTTTACTGCTTCCTTTCCAATCTGGATATCTTTTATATATTTTTCCTGACTAATTTCCCTGGCTAGAATCTCCATTTGTGTTGAATAGTAGTGGTGACAGTGGGCATTCTCATCATCTTCCTGGTTTATAAGAAAACATCCAAGTCTTTCACAAATTAAATGATATTAGCAGTGGTGGGGGGGAGGTTATAGATGCCCTCTATCAGGCTGGAGATTTCTTCTTTTTCTGGTTTATTGAGTATTTTTATCATGATGGAGTATTGGGTTTCATCGAGTGCTAATTGACATCAAATGTCTATGGAGACTGATGTGTAGTTTTGTTCCTTATTTCATTGATATGATGCATTATACTAACAGATTTCTTTGTGTGTGTGTTAAACCAGGAGTTTCTGGGATAAATTCTATTTGGTGATAGTGTATACTCTTTTTTTTTTTTGCCTTTTTTGTCATTTTAGGGCCACACCCACGGCATACGGAGGTTCCCAGGATAGGGAGCTGTAGCCACTGGCACACGCTGCAGCCACAGCAACGCAGGATCCAAGCCGCGTCTGTGACCTACACCACAGCTCACGGCAACGCCGGATCGTCAACCCACTGAGCAAGGCCAGGGATCGAACCTGCAACTTCATGGTTCCTAGTCGGATTCGTTAACCACTGTGCCACGACGGGAACTCCTATACTCTTTTTTATGTATTAGTTTGCTAGCTTTTTGTTTTGTTTTGGTTTTTTGCTTTTTAGGACCAGACCTGTGGCACATGGAAGTTCCCAGGCTGGGGGTCGAATTGGAGCTACAGCTGGCGGCCTACACCACAACCGCAGCAACACCAGATCTGAGCCATGTCTGCAACCTACACCACATCTCACGGCAACGCCTGATCCTTAACGCACTGAACAAGGCCAGGGATCAAACCCGCATCCTCATGGATCCTGGTCAGGTGGTCAGGTTTTTTTTTTTTTTTTTGCCTTTTGTCATTTTATGGCCGCGGGTTTATGGCCGCACCCGCGGCATGTGGAGGTTCCCAGGCTAGGGGTCTAATCGGAGCTGTGGCCACTGGCCTGCGCCGTAGCCACAGCAACGCAGGATCCGAGCCGCGTCTGCAACCTACACCACAGCTCACGGCAACGCCGGACCATTAACCCACT